>CM067507.1:14819850-14924850 GCA_034509495.1 Acestrorhynchus altus | reverse complement strand
CCAGGCGATGTTTATTTTGTTTTCAAATGTCCAGTTTTGGTGAGCCCACCGCAGGCTTAGATTTCTGTTCTTGGCTTACAGACATAGAGCCCTACATGGTCTCCTGTTGGTTCTCCTTTAGAACTAGTCAGTGCAAGAACAGCTGCATCAGCATGCGTTAGCAGTAGGGGAAACGGAAAGTAAAGGTCACAGAACATCCTAATATCTGAATTGGAGGTAACTCAAATAACATACACAAGTGTGTGGATAAAACAAAGTAAATGCACTACTTGAATAAAAAAGTAGTAATCAAATGCCTCCTAAAACTACATCAAAAATAACTTTCCATCTAGAAGGTAACATGTACGTCATTGTCATGACTCATTTCTTTGCATACAACAGGAGCTTCACGGTTATTTAGCAGCATTAGAAGGTCACTGTTACTCATAACAGCTGTGTACTGTGTACAACAGTCACCATTTACAATGACAATACATATATAGAAACATGTAGTGTATTGTCTATTTACAGCTACTTTGACATGAACTGGGTTGATTGTGTTGAACAGACATGTTTGTATCATGGCATTTCCAACACAGTTACTGGCAGATTGAATCAAGCAAAATGTACCTGATTGGAATGTTAATGTTAGTAGCAATTTGCTAATAATATCACCCCATATCGTCCCCAGAGGAAGACTGGGACTTGAACCCAAGACCCCAGAGCTAGATGAACATGCTAACCACCCCATATTTTTTTGAAGGAGGTTCATGTAAAGCTTTATAATACTGATCTCTTTAAGTTGTATCTTTCTTTATTCAATTCGTTTGGAAAGTATGTCTTTCAAACAGTTCAATTCACATTATACAGATTTTCAGTGTTCGTATACTTATAACACTGCTTGTTGCCAAGTATCTAGTCCTATGTAATTTCCACATGCTTCTAGCATGTGTCCTGTTTTGGTTTTGTCTCTGCCCATTCCCAGCTGTGTCTGATTGGTAACCCTGCCTCTTTGTAATCCTGTCCCAGCTGTGTTTAAAGTTCTCATGTGTGTATATATACTCCCTCAGTCTGAGTCTACTGGCTATGTGATCTTGTTACGGTGTTGTCCAGTATTGTGTATCCTGGTTATTTTGTATGTAAGTTAATAAACCCCTGTGTGTACCTCCTCCTCTACCTGTTTGTTCAGTTCATCATTCCTGACACTTGTTCTGGGTCCAATTCTTTTATGTGTAATTTTCTCCATTTAGGAAAAACACTTCCAATGATAACTTAGTCATGGCATTTTTTGTCAGCATGTTTGTTTTGTTTTTTGGTTAGTTTTTTTCTTTTGCCAACACTGATATGGAGTATTTACTGGTGTCTAGTTAGTGACTTAGTTCGGCAGAACTTTTGAACAATGAGTGGCATTCTCCTTTAAATATTCACCCATTCGGATCTCCACATCAATGGGAATTATGGGCCCCGAATTGGCTTGTCTTGGCTTGTCACATGACTCAGAGGAAACATGTGGATGATCTCTGGCACTGGGAGCAGACATGTAATGTGGAAGACAACTTGGGGGGATGGGTAATTGGCATGTCTAAATTCATAGGGGTGAAAATTGGAAATAAACAATAAAAAAAGGTTCAATGGAAATTAATGCTTAAGGCAAAGTTAGAAACTGACATGCAGAGGGTATTTTTTGTATATGAGCAAAGCAATAACTATGTAATTACCAAACTGATCAAAATTTTGTTATACGTATAGTGAACTCAACTCAGCTTGGATGGGGAGCATTGGTGCACAGCCATTTTTAGATACCTGCTATCTACTCTGGTTTCCTCCAGACATGGTGCTTGAGATTGAGGCCAAATTGTTCAATCTTTGTTTTATCAGACCAGATAATTTTGTCCTTTAGATGGGCTGTCATGTGCCTTTTACTGATGATTGCTTTCGTCTGCCCACTCTACCATACAGAACTGATTGGTGGAGGGCTGCAGAGATGGTTGTCCTTCTGTAAGGTATTCCTCTCTCCACAGAGTAATGTTGGAGTGACTATTGTGTTCTTGGACAATGCCCTAAGGACCATCTACCAACATCACTAAGTTTGGCCAAACAGCCAGCTCTAGGAAGAGTCCTGGTGGTTCCAAACTTCTTCCATTTACGGATGGTTGAGGCCACTGTGCTCATTGGGATCTTCAATTCAGCAGAATTTTCTCTGTACCCCTCTCGGATCTGTCTTGATTCAATCCTGAATTGAACTAATTCAGAGTGATTCTGTAAATTAGCTCAAAATCTAAGTAGGTGGATCTATATGGTTTGAAATCAAGGGGGGGAAAGAATTTTGTCCCAGGTCATACGAGATAGTAAATAAGGACCTTGAAGTCTCACACTTTGCTATAGTTCTACCATCAGGCCAATCAGAGATTTCTGTTTGAAATTGAGTAATTTTTTAAAGGTAAGTGTTTAAGAGGTTAAACCATTAAATTGTCACCTGACTGTATCATATTTATTTATTGGAAGGGCACCTCTCCTTTGGAGGGTCACCTGACTGCATCACATTTTATCTATTGGAGGGACACTTCTCCATATAGGGCCATTTAACTGCGTCACATTTTATCCACTGAAGGGGAACTTCTCCATTAGAGGGGCACCTAACTGCGTCACATTTTATCCACTGGAGGGACACTTCTCCATTAAAGGGTAACCTAACTGTGTCATATTTTGTATGACAATGTATTGGAACTTCTCTATTTGAGGGACACCTACCTGCATCAAACTGTATCCACTGGAGGGGCAGCTATGAGTACTTATAGCACTGCATCCCATTTTTTCTATTAGAAAGGGCATCCTTAGGTGACAAAACCCTTACACAAGTAGGGGCAACATAAAATTTTTAAAGGTCACTTTTTTCTATTCAAAGGGCACTCATGGAAGAGCAATCATTAAGCCACAGTATCATTTTTCAGGAATATCATCAAAATGAATTGCACAAATGGAACACTAACTGGAACTCCACCTGAAGGGCGGCTGACGGTATTTTTTTACCACTCTATATTGAATTGTAATGCTTTTCCAACAATTCGGGCACCAGTTTTACATTAGTAAGAAAATTAAAGAAAACGTAGGCTCCCTTAACACAATTAACACCTATGTCTTGTTACCAAATGAGTGCATACGCATGCAGATATATGTGTAAATTAGATTAAAAAAAAACTAATATAGCATCTAAATTTTTTATCACAAAATGCAGCAATAACTTTCTGGCTGTGAGATTTAGTCTATAGGTCAGGCTGTCAGGGATGTGAACTGGACAGACAAAGACTAGGGAAGTGGAGGTAAACACTGGGGTTGAGGATTTCATAAAATATAGGCAAACAAACAACAACTGGGGTACTCAACCTAACACAAAGAATATGAACACTAAATCTAGACAAACAAAGGAACAGCATGAGAACATACTTACAAACATAAAAACGGACAGAATCTCTAACAAACAAACCATGAAGGAAACCAAAGGACTGACACAGACAGCTGAGACAAGGGGTCTTAAATACAAGACAACATTGGAAACACCTGAAGGAGGGTGGAGCAAGAGATGTCCAAACTTATCTGCAGTTATTATAGTTGAACAAATTAAGAGGCGTATGTTGCATGAACATAAGATTGTAAACTCAAGTGAAGGAATATTACCTGCATATTTAAAAGACAGTTTAAGGCTTTTATTCTTTAGTTTAACCTTTACTATTCTGCCAATACACTGGCATTTTGTGCTAACGCAAGTGTGAAAATTATAGTACTCAATCAATACAGAATCACTTTCATTATTGCAAGAAATGGTAACTTGCTCTTACTATCTACAACACTAAGGCCAGGCAATCAACCATAGTATGAAATTGTAGGAGAATGTAATCCTGGGGGTTACAACAACAGAATGAATGTGTCCAAAATCATGTACTTCCATGTTGAACAGATGGCAGAAGCAGTGCATTAAAAAGAGTACCACATATGTCCAAATACATAGTATGTTATAAACAATATTAAAAATAACAATAACATTCCCTGGTTGACAATACGTTGGAACTGTTTATTTCACTGCCATGTTTCAAATGTTTTTTTTCTTCTTAGATAGTGTGCCTGGGAGTTTCCTTGCTCTAGGTATTTTTTCACCTCTTTTCTAGATGCACATGGTTTGCATATTACTCTAACACAAAGCATTTAGCCATGAACTACAAACCTGTCTGTTGGCACTGAAAGAGTTTTAATCTGATATTGATCAGTGTGTAGATTTAACTATCCTACTCTATCAATCCTATATGTCACCTGCTCAGCTGATTTTGGACTGATAAATACCCTGAAACCTAGACATGTCTAGACACGCCCACCAACTTTACCTTGACACAAAAGTACCTTAACAATTATATTCATACCTCCTTAAAAGTGAATAAAAGAAAGTATTTTTGACTTGACTAGATGTTGTGAAGCTGTTGGTCACATTTCATTCTAATGGTCCCTTTGAAGGATCTGCAGATCCTATAAAACATGGTTATGGTTAGAGTTAAATATAATGCTATCTACATTTAATTTAGCTGTGTCCAGTTTTAGTTGCTTTTATTACAGTGACATGGAAAAGTTTGGGCACCCCAGGTAAAAATTACTGTTACTGTTAACAGTTCAGAAGTTGAGAATGAAATAATCTCCTAAAGGCATAAAGTTAAAGATGAAACACACCAGCATTTTAACCAATACCTGTGTACTTGTACAATTTTAATGTGAAAACCGGAAAGCAGCACCTTGCGAAAGTAAGGAAAAAGATTTCAGCACTTAGACAACTTTTAGCAAGGTCTCAGACCTTAACTAGTCTGTTAGGGTTATGGCTTGTTCACAATCATTGTTAGGAAAGGTGAGGTGATGCAAAGTTCAAAGCTTTATAAATAGACATGCTCTTCTAACCTTGCCCCAATGGGTTCTTCTAAGAAGCTGCCCAGCATCCTGAAAATGAACATGGTTGAGGCCAACAATGCTGAAGAAGGCTGTAGGAATATAATGAACTGTTTCCAGGTTGACATTTCTCCAGTTAAAAATGTAATTAAGAAATGGCAGTACATTGGAGGTCAAGATAAGGTCTGGTAGATCAAGAAACATAGACAGCTGTTCAGAGACAGCTGCTTGTAGGATTGTAGCAAATCTTAGCAAATCACAACCCCTGCTTGACTTCAAAGATGGCTAGGAAGATTTAGCAGACTCTGGAGTTGTGGTACATCAAATAAATATGACCTACATGGTCTCTGGTTTACAAATTCAAAGAAAATCCCTCCTGTATCCTCACTGCAAAATGTAGTATTAGAGCTTTGCAAAATACCATCTAAACAGGCTTAATGCATTAGATGGGTTAAAGTAGGACTCTTTGGCCGCAACAAGCAAAGGTCCATCCATCCATCCATCTTCTTCCGCTTTATCCGGGGCCGGGACGCGGGGGCAGCAGTCTAAGCAGGGAAGCCCAGACTTCCCTCTCCCCCAACACCTCAGCCAGCTCCCCAGGAGGGACCCGAGGCGTTCCCAGGCCAGCCGAGAAACATAGTCCCTCCAGCGTGTCCTGGGTCTACCCCGCGGTCTCCTCCCGGTAGGACGTGCCTGGAACACCCCCCCAGGGAGACGCCCAGGGGGCATCCGAAACAGATGCCCGAGCCACCTCAACTGGTTCCTCTCGATGTAGAGGAGCAGTGGCTCTACTCCGAGTTCCTCCTGTGTAGCCGAGGATCTCACCCTATCTCTAAGGGAGCGCCCGGCCACCCTGCGGAGGAAACTCATTTCGGCCGCTTGTATCCGCGATCTTGTCCTTTCGGTCATTACCCACAGTTCATGGCCATAGGTGAGGGTGGGAACGTAGACTGACCAGTAAATTCTTCACCACAACGGACCGGTACACCGATCGCATGACTGCGGCGGCAGCACCGATCCGTCTGTCAATCTCACGCTCCTTCTCACCCCCACTCGTGAACAAGACCCCGAGATACTTGAACTCCTCCACTTGAGGCAGGACAACTCCACCGATCTGGAGAGGGCAAGCCACCCTTTTCCGGTCGAGAACCATGGCCTCAGATTTGGAGGTGCTGATTCGCATCCCAGCCGCTTCACATTCAGCTACGAACCGCTCCAATGCCTGCTGAAGGTCCTGGCCTGAAGAAGCCATCAGGACAACATCATCTGCAAAAAGCAGAGATGATATCCTGTGGTTCCCAAACTGGACCCCCTCCAGCCCCTGGCTGCGCCTAGAAATTCTGTCCATAAAGGTTATGAACAGAACCGGTGACAAAGGGCAGCCCTGCTGGAGTCCAACATGCACCGGGAACAGGCCCGATTTACTGCCGGCAATGCGCACCAGGCTCCTGCTCCGGTCGTACAAGGACCTGACAGCCCTTAACAGAGTGCCCCGGACCCCATATTCCCGGAGCACCCCCCACAGAGTACCCCGAGGGACACGGTCGAATGCCTTCTCCAAATCCACAAAACACATGTGGACTGGTTGGGCAAACTCCCATGAACCCTCAAGCACCCTCCGGAGGGTGTAGAGCTGGTCCAGTGTTCCGCGGCCAGGACGAAAACCGCATTGTTCCTCCTGAATCCGAGGTTCGACTAACAGCCGAATTCGTCTCTCCAGTACCCTGGCGTACACTTTCCCGGGGAGGCTGAGAAGAGTGATCCCCCTATAATTGGAACACACTCTCCGGTCCCCCTTTTTAAACAGGGGAACCACCACCCCGGTCCTCCTCAGAGTCCTCAGCCTCACCTTCTACATTAGAAGACGTGATGGTGGGGTTAAGGAGGTCCTCGAAGTATTCCTTCCACCGCCCAACGATATCCCCGGACGAGGTCAGCAGCTCCCCGCCCGCACTGTAAACAGTGTCGGCAGGGTACTGCTTCCCCCTCCTGAGGCGCCGGACGGTTTGCCAGAATCGCTTCGGGGCCGACCGATAGTCCTTCTCCAGGGCCTCCCCGAACTCCTCCCAGCTCCTGGTTTTTGCCTCCTTGACCGCCCTAGCAGCAGCACGCTTAGCCTCTCGGTACCTGTCGGCTGCGTCGGAAGACCCAGAGGCCAACATGGCCCGATAGGTCATCTTCTTCAGCTTGACGGCATCCCTTACTTCCGGTGTCCACCACCGGGTTCGGGGATTGCCGCCACGGCAGGCACCAGTGACCTTGCGCCCGCAGCTCCGGACAGCCGCGTCAACAATGGAGGTTGAGAACCTGGTCCACTCAGACTCAATGTCCCCCGCCTCCCCAGATAGCTGTGAGAAGCTCTCCCGGAGGTGGGAGTTGAAAGTTTCCCTGACAGGGGGCTCAGCCAGACGTTCCCAGCAGACCCGCAGGATACGTTTCGGCCTGCCAGGTCTCTCCTGCCTGCCCCTCCGCCAGTGGATCCAACTCACCACCAGGTAGTGATCGGTTGACAACTCTGCCCCTCTCTTCACCCGAGTGTCCAAGACATAGGGCCGGAGCTCAGATGAGACAATAACAAAGTCTATCATTGATCTCCGGCCTAGGGCGTCCTGGTGCCATGTGCACTTATGGACGCCCCTATGCTCGAACATGGTGTTCGTTATGGACAATCTGTAACTGGTGCAGAAGTCCAACAACAGAACTCCGCTCGGGTTCTGATCGGGGAGGCCGTTCCTCCCAATCACCCCTCTCCAGGTGTCACTGTCGTCGCCCACGTGGGCGTTGAAGTCCCCCAGCAGAACAGCGGCGTCCCCAGTTGGGGCACTTTCCAGTACCCCCCCCAAGGACCCCAAGAAGGTCTGGTACTCTGCACTGCCGTTCGGCCCGTAGGCACAAACTACAGTCAGAGTCCTCACTCCTACCCGAAGGCGCAGAGAGGCGACCCTCTCGTTCACTGGGGTAAACTCCAACACGAGACGGCTGAGATGGGGAGCTATAAGCAAGCCCACACCAGCCCGGCGTCTCTCCCCCTGGGCAACTCCAGAGTAGTGGAGGGTTCAACCCTTCTCGAGGAGTTGGGTTCCAGAGCCCAAGCTGTGCGTGGAAGTGAGCCCGACTATCTCTAGCCGGTACTTCTCGACCTCCCGCACAAGCTCATTCTCCTTCCCCCCCAGCGAGGTGACGTTCCACGTCCCAACAGCTAGCCGCTGTGTCCAGGGATCGGGCCGCCGAGGACCCCGCCCTCGACCGCCACCCAATCCACAAAGCACCCGACCCCAATGGTTTCCTCTGTGGGTGGTGGGCCCACAGGAGGAATGGTCCACGTTGCCTCTTCGGGCTGGGCCCGGCCGGGCCCCATGGGCAAAGACCCGGCCACCAGGCGCTCGCTCCCGAGCCCCGACTCCAGGCCTGGCTCCAGGGTGGGGCCCCGGTTGCGCCGTACCGGGCGACATTGCGGGGCCTTTTTTCTGGTGTTTCATTGGGATTTTTTGAACTGCTCTTGGTCGGGCCCGTCACCTTGGACCTGTTTGCCATGGGAGACCCTGACAGGGGGTGAAAATTTAACCCCCGGGCAACATAGCTCCTCGGATCATTCTGGCACTCAAACCCCTCCACCACGGTAAGGTGGCAGTTCAAGGAGGGGATGTTTGGAAAAGCAAAGTTATATTTGGAAAAAAGGGGGCACAAAATATCATGAACATGGCACCTCTCCAACCATTAAGGATAGGGGTCGATCCATCATTCTTTAGGGTTGTGTAGCAGCCAATGGCATGTGGAGCATTTCAAGGGTAAAGCGTAGAATGCATTCAATGAAATTCTGGCAGCATGGATCTGTGAAAAAGCTGAAGTTGAATAGAGGATGGCTTTGGAAAAATTGAAACAAAATCCCAAACCTCAAAAGTCACAAGCTGGAGGTTTTACCATGGTCCTCTCAATCCTCTAATCTGAACTTCTTCTTTCAGCTGCTCCCTTTAGGGGTCGCCACAGCGGATCATCTGCCTCCATCTTGGCCTATCCCCTGCCTTCTCTACTGTTACACCAACCATCTCCATGTCCACCTTCACTACATCCATAAACCTTCTCTGAGGTCTTCCTATTTTTCTTTGGCCCGGCAGCTCCATCTCCAGCATTCTTTGTCCAATATATCCACTATTCCTCCTCAACACATGTCCAAACCATCTCAACCTGGCCTCTGGCTTTATCTCCAAACTGCTCCAACTTCACTGTCCCTCTGACCTGCTCATTTCTAATCTTGTCCATCCTTGTCACTCCCAACGAAAATCTCAACATCTTCTTCTTCACCACCTCCAGCTCAGCCTCCTGTCTTTTAGACAGAGCCATAGTCTCCAAACCATACATCATTGCAGGTCTCACTACTGTCTTGTAAACCTTCCCTTTCACTCTTGCTGCTATCCTTCTGTCACACATTAGCCCTGACACCCATCTCCACCCATTCCATCCTGCCTGCACCCTTTTCTTCAACTCTTTTCTGCACTGTCCATTGCTCTGGATGGTTGACCCAACATATTTGAAGTCATCCACCTTTACGACCTCTGCTCCTTGCATCTTCACCTTTCCACCTGCCTCCCTGTCATTCACACACATGTATTTTGTCTTGTCTTTACTGACCTCCATTCCTCTCCAGTGTAATCCTCCATCTCTCCAGGTTCTCTTTCACCTGCTCGCTACTCTCACCACAGATTACAATGTCATCTGCAAATATCATGGTCCATGGAGCCTCCTGCCTGACCTCATCTGTCAACCTGTCCATCACCATTGCAAACAAGAAGGGGCTCAAAGCTGATCCCTGATGTAACCCTACCTTCACCTTGAAATCCTCATACATGTCCTGCACCACTCTCACATACCTTTCAGCCACACCTGACTTCCTCATACAGTACCACAGTCAGTTGTTGTTAACCCGGGCATTATAACTCGCAATATAGTTTTTGCACAAGTCTTACGCTGGATGCCCTTCCTGACGCAACTGTCACCATTTATCTGGGCTTGGGACAGGCACCAGAAGTACACAAAGTACACCCCTAATTGCTGGTTTCAATCTAACAACAATAATCTGAACATCAATAATAAATCTGTGGATAGACCTCTTACAGAATCTCACAGAACTGGAAAACATTTGCAAGGAAGAACTGATGAAACAAGAAATGAAAGACTCTTGCCTGGCTACAAAAAGTGTTTACACTAACTTTATGCTTTTTGGAGATCATTCCATCTTTATCTCTCATCATCATTCTAAAGATAAACTGACCATCTAGAAATTAACTACTGAAAATCATCAGAAGAATGTTTCATCAGTCTTTTGTCTCTAAGGATGGGTATTTGACCAATATTTAATTCTGTAATTCATAAGTAAAGTACAAATGTTCCAAAATATTGTTTTAAACATGTTTAAACAAGTATTTTGCCATTTCTTGAATCTGTCTCATTGAAAATGTGCCCAGTATATGCAAAGCAATGAATACTGTTTTGGAGCAATGTGAAACTACAGTGGTGAGGAACACCTTTCTGGTGAATTTCATGACGGTGTTTACTGTTAGCTCTGACACAGATAATCTGGTTGATGTTGATGGAAGTTCTGGTTCTAACACTTCTAGCAGTGACTATAATAATTATAAAATGAAGACAAGCAGAACAAAAGAGATCTCACTGATCAACATGAATCACTGTTCAGTTCAGGCTGAACATTGAGTGTACATCTAAAAACCTGAGCTCAACTGGTTTAGTGGCAAAGCTCTCATATTTACAAATCCACATATTCAGTAATAAGAATGAAAATTTCTGAATAATGAATCTGAATAATTCTGGGTCTATGCTGTATGTAAGTATGGTTGTAAAACTGGTTCTGCTGTTAGTCTCAGTATTCACCAGTAATTTGTTTAGGTATTTCCTGGAATTTATTCCAGCTCTGTGCAACGCCTGAGCTGCCATTAGCAGAATCATGGTCATGGTCAATATACAATACACACATTAACAGTGTCTGGGTGATGAACCAAAGTCATACACGTGTTAGTCACAAACAACACATCTAAGTAACAATGAGGCTAGTTTAAAACCTACACTCAAATTTTGTGAAATAAGTAAAGAATGCAACTTTATTGTTATTTTAACACAGAAACAGTAACCACTTGCCCCATTCAACACCAGCCTCACAGAAACATTCTGGTGCACCAGATTTACAAAGAATGAAGAACGGAAAGGCAGTTGGTCCAGATTACATACTTGTGGAGGTATGGAGATGTTTAGGAGAGAAGGCAGTGGTGCAGGACATGTATGAGGATAGTAAGACAGTGGTGAGGTATGCAGTTGGAGAGGTGAAGGTAGGGTTACATCAGGGATCAGCTTTGAGCCCCTTCTTGTTTGCAATGGTGATGGACAGGTTGACAGATGAGGTCAGGCAGGAGGCTCCATGGACCATGATGTTTGCAGATGACATTGTAATCTGTGGTGAGAGTAGCGAGCAGGTGGAAGAGAACCTGAAGATGAAGGTTTGCACTGGAGAGGAGAGGAATGAAGGTCAGTAGAGACAAGTCGGAATACATGTGTGTGAATGAGAGTGAGGCAGGTGTGAGGCAGGTAGAAAGGTGAAGATGAAAGGAGTAGAGGTCGTAAAGGTGGATGACTTCAAATATGTTGGGTCAACCATCCAGAGCAATGGACAGTGCAGAAAAGAGTTGAAGAAAAGGGTGCAGGCAGGATGGAGTGGGTGGAGATGGGTGTCAGGGCTGATGTGTGACAGAAGGATAGTAGCAAGAGTGAAAGGGAATGTTTACAAGATAGTAGTGAGACCTGCAATGATGTGTGTTTATTTATGTTATTTATGTACAGTGGGGAGAACAAGTATTTGATACACTGCTGATTTTTCAGGTTTTCCCACTTGCAAAGCATGTAGAAGACTGTAATTTGTTATCATAGGTACTCTTCAACTGTGAGTAATGGAATCTAAAACAAAAATCCAGAAAAATACATTGTATGATTTTTAAATAATTAATTTCCATTTTATTGTGTGAAATAAGTATTTGATCATCTATCAACCAGTAAGAATTTTGGCTCTCACAGACATGTTACTTCTTCTTTAGAAGCCCTCCTGTTCTCCACTCATTACCTGTATTAACTGCACCTGCTCTACTCCGTCAAGGATTGAAATCCTGCAGTGCACGCAAGGTGCTCTTCCTCAAGCCAACGCATGTCAAAGCCCGTCTGAAGTTTGCAAATGACCATCTGAATGCTCCAGAGGAGGAATGGGAGAAGGTCATGTGGTCTGATGAGACAAAAATAGAACTTTTTGGTTTAAACTCCACTCGTCATATTTGGAGAAGAAGAATGATGAGTACAACCCCAAGAACACCATCCCAACCGTGAAGCATGGCGGTGGAAACATCATTCTTTGGGGATGCTTTTCTGCAAAGGGGACAGGACGACTGCACCGTATTGTGGGAAGGATGGATGGGGCCATGTATCGTGAGATTTTGGCCAACAACCTCCTTCCCTCAGTAAGAGCACTGAAGATGGGTCGTGGCTGGGTCTTCCAGCATGAGAACGACCCAAAACACAGCCAGGGCAACTAAAGAGTGGCTCCGTAGGAAACATCTTAAGGTCCTGGAGTGGCCTAGCCAGTCTCCAGACCTGAATCCAATAGAAAATCTTTGGAGGGAGCTTAAAGTCTGTGTGGCCCAGCGACAGCCACGAAACCTGAAGGCTCTGGAGGAGATCTGTATGGAGGAGTGGGCCAAAATGCTGCAGTGTGTGTAAACCTTGTCAAGAACTACAGGAAACATCTCATCTCTGTAATTGCAAACAAAGGTTTCTGTACCAAATATTAAGTTTCTTTTTCTGGTGTATCAAATACTTATTTCACATAATAAAATGGAAATTAATTATTTAAAAATCATACAATGTATTTTTCTGGATTTTTGTTTTAGATTCCATTACTCACAGTTGAAGAGTACCTATGATAAAAATTACAGTCTTCTACATGCTTTGCAAGTGGGAAAACCTGAAAAATCAGCAGTGTATCAAATACTTGTTCTCCCCACTGTATGTAATGCCCCTGGGCATTTATGAGTGCTGGGCAGCTGTTTAGAAGAACCTATGGCTGCTATTTTTTCAGACAAGGTTAGAGAGTCTTGGCATTTATAAAGCTTTGAAATTTGTATCACCTGGTCTGTTCTAGTTATGATTGTGAACAAGCCGTTACCCTAACATGCTAGTTAAAGTCTGAAACCTTGGTCAAAGTTATCTGAGCAGTCAAATATCCTAGGGTTCCAATACCTTTCCTTTTTGCTTAAAAAGTTGAAAAGTGTTTCATCAATGAACAGGTCAAATGCAGAGGCTGACAGTGATTTATAAGAGTATATTTCTGCATTAAACACAATGTCTGCAGAAATCCTTCAAACCACAAGGGACGTGTACAGTTCAGTGGACACCAAAGCCACATGACACAGGTTTATTTCAATGAAGAAAAAGGCGCGAGCAAAAAAAAAAAAAAAAAAAACTACTTCCCTGTACATACAAACAAATGCACCACAAAAAAAAAAAAAAACAGGCCTGCTATGACATAATTAGTATAGCTTTAGTATATTGCCAAAAAGGTTAGGTGTTTTTCCTTGTAAAGCAGAAGTGTGAACATGAGAGGGGCACTGACTCCCAAAATGAAAGAAATGATTATGTTTCCTTTGATCATCACTATTATTACGTAGTAATTTTTAAGCAGAATGAGTAAGCTGTGGGCCAAGCCATCATTCTTACAAATGCTTACTTACTGTAAGCCATGTGAGTGGCTCGTGCACTGATGGAAATTACTCATAACTGCCTTTCAATCAACCTTAAAAACAGACTGTAGAGAATTCTATACTGTGTAAATTCTATACTCTATACTGTGTAAATGGCTCTCAGAATCTCAGAAATGGAGGTCTGTTATTTCCTCTTTTTTTAAGGTGAACTCTCAGTATCAGATGTGTTAATCAGGGGCTAAAGAAATATATCCAGTTTAGTAAACAGTTTGTGGAATAGATAGGAGGACTAAAATGGACATTTAAAATATTGAGTGAACGTATTGAGTAGACAAACATTAAGTGCATCCATATATATATAAACTCAATCCCTGATAACCTGTGATGTCAGAATAGTTTCATTTCTCATATGTAATGTTCCACTGCAGCTTGACATTTACATCTGCTGTCTAGAATGTCAAGAAACCTGTAGCTGAGTGTATGAATGCTCAGCACACTCTGGGTGGTGTTATTTGACCACTGATGTACAAATAGAGCACAGGTCTCCAACCCTGCTCCTGAAGAAGTGCAGAATTTAGATTCAACCATAATCCATGTCCCCTGAGTCAACTAATTGTTGCCTTCAGAAGTTCTTGATTGGCTGAATGGAGTGTGTTAGATTTGGATTTGAATTGAAATCTGCTGAAAGGTAACTTTCCAGTTGCAAGTTTGCTGACCTATGGACTAAACCAACAAATTGTGCAGAACCATAATAGCTTCTGTTAATGACTTTACATCTACAAGGTGGGTCAACTGGGTAGGGGTGTCCAATTAGGTATACACGAAGGCCACAAAGGCCATATTTGTGCAGATAACTCTGAACAGCATGAATGACTCCAGAGTCCAGAGTCTGCTAAATCTTCCTGAAGGTCTTCTGCAGTCAAATGGGGATTCTGAATTGCCTTTCTAACAATCCTGTGAGCAGCTGTCTATGAAACTTTTCTTGGTGTACCAGACTTTATCTTGACTTCCTATGTTCCTGCCATTTCTTAATTACATTTTAAGACAACTGAGAAAATGGCATCTTGAAAATGCTTTGCTAACTGCTTTGTGGACCTCAATCATTTTCATTTTCAGAGTGCTAGGCACCTGCTTAGAAGCACCAATTTGTGATGAAAAACAGCAACACATCTGGGTACTTTGTCTTTGTGTAATGCCCCCACCACGTTTGGGTGAAAACAGTTGCCCGGCCAACTATTACATCATATTGCTGCTGGTCACTGATCAGTGCTGTTACATATGTCTCTGTCAAAGGCAATGATGACCCCACCCAGCATATAAAAGTGTCACATGATTTCAGATCCACCTTGACTTTGGATTATTATTTACATTTACATTTACGCCATTTGGCAGAAGCCCTTATCCAGTGCGACTTACAAAAGTGATTTGCTGTTCACTCAGAGGATATCCTTAGCTAGTAGACGAGGCTAGAATCCAGAGATTCCTCACACTTAGATCCTGTTGAACACAAATGTCTCTATGGAGTTAATTACTCCTGAAGCAGATGGGTCTTCTGATGATAATCATGATGTAAAATCACTTCAGGGAATGAACAGATGTTGTAAAGCTATTGTAGTACCTATGTTTCAAAGCAGGAAAATCCTGCTGGTTGAAGCCAGTGCTGTCTGTTAGGTCGCAGATAGCAATGAATGTCTGGCTCAAATGTGGCCCTCATCTTTGCTATGATGTCGCCTAAATATGTCTGTAGCAGCGCAACCATGAATTAGTTCAAATATAGTACCTCCACCTGTTAAAGAAATTATAGCATTTCAAGGTTACCTGTCGAGCACATGTATAATATCGTATACACATTTATTATCACGCAAGGACTTCTTAGTTTCGATGAAAGGAATGAAAATATTAACCAACATTAAAATATGCGGGTCTGCTTTTCCACGCATATGCCACATCTGCCTTTGCGTAACTTTTTGTAACTGCACCTCGTCCTACAGCCCTCACAATGTGTCTCAGTTTCAGCCAATCAGAAACCACCATTGACAGAGGCGATTTCATATTGTGGCTCCCTCTTCCCTGTTCCTTCATTAGTCAGCACGGGCCACAGTAACAGACTTTCCACTCACACCCAAACTGAATTTATGAACACATTTCTCTGTGCTGATGGAATAAGCCTCTCAGTAATAAAGTAATATCACATGGGCAACGTCACTGGTTTAGTGGTTATATGAGCAAACGTCAGCTCTGTTCGTTCAGTCCACATTCAGCTCATGTAGTGAGCTATGGTGTTTACTATAAATTACCAGTGAATTGTGGGAGTTTATAGTGCCTCAAAATCACAGCCAAATTCCACTTTAGGATTTGAACACTCAGGACAATGGCTGACTCTCATTAGTGCCCTTAAACGTACACATTTCGGCCACAGTCTCTCTCTCAGGCATGTTTAGGTTCCTAGCTCTTAAAACACTTGTTAAATATATTTTATGTTCTGCTCTCTGTAATCAAATTTTTTGATGGCCATGGTGTGTTTTGAAAATAGCCATAAAAACACACCATGCGATTTTCATATTTTCCATGAAACTATGTTTTCAAACAATCGCAATTTAGCAAGAAAGCTGCTAAACCTGGCAACTGTGGTCCTCTAATCACTGTTTCAAAAATGTGCCTCCAATGTTCCACCCCCAAACTGAAATTAAAATTTTAATTGGTTATTGGTTATGCCTGGTTGGTGCAGTTTTTTAAAACTAACATTACCGGTTTAAAAGGACCCAGTACTTTGAAAAAGAGTTGGTCAATCACCTGTTCGCTCATGTGGTTCTGGTGGCTCTTACAAAATCACAACTCAAAACAGCACTCAATTAAAATAACCAGTAGGCAGAGCTTTAATATGTATCTGCTCATCAGAGCTTTATGTGTGGATGAAAGGTGAGATCATCGCCATATAAAACAAATTTCTTTAAACTGTACTGAACTTTCTAAAGATCCACCTGGTTAATTTAATTGGTTATTCTCTAAACCAGTTGCATTTGATCTGCCTCAAAACTGCCTTCAGGATCATTTTAAGTAGTCTTTTTGCACACAAGCATTTTGGTGGTCCTGATCAGTGTTTGTTTCTTGGGCATCATTGACATTTAGTGTCCGTGCTGAAAAGTGATGCTGGGTGTTGAAACAGTATTTACCTTCAAAATATACTGTTACAAAACACACATTGTTATGAAATTGGATACTATGTAGGGTGTGTACTGAAACACAATTTTCTCCTTGCTTGCCTGTATTTCCTTCCACTATAAAGACATGGAGGTCAGGTGAAGTCTACTCTTAATTGTCTTGGTGTGTGAATGAGTCTGTGTGTGTGAGTGAATGTATGTCTGTATGCCCAGATATGGATTGGCACTCTGTCCCGTGTGAACCCACCTAGTGCTCAATGTAGTCCTTTTCAGTTTACAGTAGAGTAAGCTGTGCATGATTGGCTGCCACTTCTCTCTAGTGTGTTGGTTGAGGTTGATTGTGAAGAGTTCTGATTGTAAAGGGTCCGGGGGATCTAGAAAGGCGCTGTATGAGTATAACTTAATTAATTCATATACAATATGAGATAAAGCTTCAAAATAAATAGAAATATCATTGTTATGCAATGTTGCTTTAATTATGTGAATATTGAAAAAATACATCTTCCCAGGAATGATATTTTAGATTTTAGATTTTCAGCACACTGTGACTAAAGCTGAGAAAGCATCTACAGTGAAATACAATATGACATGTATCTTTTCCTGTGTCTGGATTGACAGCACAGTTGGGTTTTTTTTTCCTCAGTAAATAAGAGCTTTGCAGTCTCCTCTGGGTTTCTTAATCTTGTCATAGTTCTTGTTGATGACATCAAACAACACAGCCTACATAAAAAAAAATACAGAAGAAATTCCCTATAGATTATTTTTTGCATATTGAAACTCCACATGTGCTAGTCATATTAAGAGACAACAAAAACTTTAATATACACAACTGCTACTAATATTAAAGCTGAACTCACATATGTATTGCGGATCTCCAGAACCACAATGCGTAGCTCACAAAACTGGTGTTGATCCAACTCATGAACAAGCTGCCGGTAATCTCCCTGTAACACATAGCAAAGATCTATATTACACACCATACAGACAAAAGAATTGGGAGACCCACTCATTTCTTCTGAAATCAAGGATAAAAACTGAGTTAATCCTGCTTGAAGTAACTGTCTCTTGCATTCAGCAGTAGTGGGGTCAGGATGTTGGATGATAACAACCCCACCTCATCCTCAACTCCCAAAGGAGAGGGGGCTTTATAGCCTACTAGCCCACATCTGGCATTAGGCATGGTGTCAACCAGTTCATGTGTATCAGCTACAGAGAGTCTTATTCTAATGGCAATACTTCTCTATAGGAACTAGACAAGCTATGTGTGTATACATGTGTCAGGAATGGTAGCAACTTAAAAGTAACTTAAAGCATGATGGGTGTCCACAAATATTTGGACATAAAGCATATGTGATAATATAGCCGAAAACCATACTTTTAACAATCTGAATGTAAAGAATTCAGCTTCATTTTACAACAAGCAGACATCTGTCTCCTGTGTCAACCAGAGGAGGATGTGTTCCCCTTTTGAGACTGTTCCTCTTTTTTTCATTTACTTGCAACTGCAACTTGGACTTGAATTAAACTTACTGTAGTCAGCTATTTCAGCTAGGCAATATGTAATTTTACCTTACCTTTACTGTTAAAGTAACATATTTCTGTTAATAATTGGTTATTAATAAAATATTTAATTTGCAACTTTATCTTTTTGAATTTATACCTTTTTAAATCTCAAATTTACCATTAGGCCCATGCCTGCCGACTGAGTTGCCTTAGAGCTTTTCTAGTGCATGGAGTGCTCTAATAATCCACCAGGGAACAAAAGAAACATAGCTCTGATTATTTCTGTAACTGATTTTCTTCCCATTATTTATTAATTATTTAGGATAATTATTGAATGTTGCAAAGACTTAAAAACATCAAATATGATGCACTTGGCTTAAAGGGTTAAATTCTTTTAAAAGTTGCATTAAGCTGTTTTAGAGTTATTTGGACATGGACAGTATGTAAAAGTTACAATAGATTAACAGTTCATGATAAAAAATATTAATGTTCTGCATTTAGTTCAAAAATGTAAAATGGTCCAACCTGACTGGCAAAAACACTAGACTCTAGATTCATGATACTGCTTGAGCCTACTGTACAGAAACTTTATTGCAGTACTGACCACATGTGGTTGTTTGGAGGCCTTGGCCACAGCATCCCCCCTCTCACTGTAATACCTGAACACACAGAACCACAATATTACGCATATATTAATTCTACATTTAAATGGAAATAATGCAGTAAAACAGAGGATGACATTTAAAAAAAATACAGAAAACGAGGAAACAGTTATTTTATGCTTTTTTGACATTTTAATTTCTTACTTTGTGATCTGTGTCTGGAATCCTTCAATCTTTGTGCGGGTGTTGGTAAGTAGTTCAAACACCTTCTCCTGTGGAATGAGTCATTTCATTTAATTCAAGTATTCAGTATATTCAGCATATCAGACCACTGATAAATAAATAAACAAGACAAACACTCAGACCTGTACAGCCACACCAAAGTTGTTCCCATCTTCAATCCTGGGGATCTGTAGCTGTACCCACATTGACACCTTAACACAATTGATTTTTTATTATTAAACTTAAAATGCAATGTGTATCATAAATCAATAAAAAATGTATTGGTGTAGCATAAGTATATTATTGTATATAGCACTTTAATATTGTAGATCCTTGTACATCTTGTAAATCAAAAGTCACTTACTGTGTTGAGATTTTCTTTCAGTGTCTGAAGATGGGGCTTAATTTCTTTGATGAGACCCTCTACTTTCTCATTAACGGCAATCGGACCACAGGGAGGACCTCCTGGATAAAGAAATACCCATTTAATCTGAATCTGATTAACTAGGATTTATTTTTTTTACTAATGTAAAACCTGGAAATGGGTGAACACAGCTTTAACTTGCATTCAATAACAGAACTAGACTTACCTTCCTCCTCATCTTTATCTTCCTTGTCTTTCTTTCCCTCCTTTCCTTCCTTCTGTATTAAGATGCAATTTACAATATTAATTTAAGAATATAATACAAAGTACTATAATGATCAGGATCTTTGGGAAACCGACTACATTTTGTTGATTGCGTGTAATAAAATATACTACTTAATACAATACTGTAAGTACCTCGATTTTCTTCTTTCTCTTAAGCTCCTCTTTGGCAGGGTCTGGGATAGGGATGTCCAAATCAGCCCTGAGAGCAGAAAGGTCCTCAAAAGTCAGGGAGGCCTGAAGACAAAAAAACAGACACCTGTAGTTACATTATCATAACATCATCTTTCAAAGGCTACAATGTCAGTGCTTCACAGCAGACACTCTACCTGTAACAAGCTGTCCATCTTGGCAATCATCTGGGGGAAGACATTCAAGACCAGCTGCTCTGCCTGTGCCAGAGCAGAAAAGCCCATTCTGAGACAGAGATACACAGCCAGCTTCAAACCATTAAAAATACTGGAGAAGATACAAAACCTACCTCTCTGATGGCCTTCTTTGTAAATCCATCAACCTGTAAAATATTGCTCATATGTGACTTTGTTCTTATTTACATGTAGTAGAGACAGAAAATCCAGGTCCAGATAGTAAAATATCGTTCTACTGTCAGGGAAGGAGACGGAGGCAGATTCTGCAGAACAGACTGTAGATGTTTCTGAACATCTACAAGCACGAGTCAGGCCTACAATGACAAACAGAAAAGTCCTCTTACCTCTTTCTTGGATGCAGGACTCATGTCCATTGAAGTCATTTTGCACACAGATATATTAGGTTTACCTACAGACAAACCCCTTCACAGGGCTGAAAACCTGTCAACTGAAGCAAAAAAGCGATTAATATTCGACGATCAAACTGTCACACACCCCACAGTCACAACAGAGTGAAAGTGAAACTGAGAAAAGTGATCATTAACTGGCAATTCACAACGGAGTCGCGAGAGGGCGACACTAAAAAATAAAAGTCCTACAACAAACTATTATTATACAGCTCAGAGGCCGAATGTAGAGCTGAGAGTCAGTGTGACTCAGTGTTATTATACAGCTCTGACAGAGGCTGAATGTAGAGCTGATCAAGCTCTGACCAAGGGTGTAAAAGTGTCATGGACAGATTGAAGCATTCCCACCAATATCCAGGAAATTGTCCCCATCATTCAAACATTGACTTTGAATGATTGTATGTTAGGCAGGCAAAACTGTTTATCAAAAAAAAAACCTGTTTATCACATCAGTGAGTGTGTTTTGCCTGTAAAACACTAATATAAGAAGACGTGTATATAAACATAAACACAGCAAGACATACCAGTTTGTCAATGTAAAGTTATTTGGCTCTGTACATTTCAGATATTACAACACTGCCATCTAGAGGTGCCCTGGAGCTCTGAGTTAACCTCAAGTTCTGTTTTGTTTTCTTCACACATCACTTCAGCATTACCCAAAATTTAGAAACCATTGTTTAGTCAAATCATTTTCATCATCATAATCACCATAATCAGCAGAAGCTAATTATGTGTTTAATTATTAATTTCTCATGCTCTCATACACTTTACATTACAGCACATATGAAACATCAAATGGGAAGCAACCCATCATCATCATCATCATCATCATCATCATCATCATCATCATTATCATAATAATAAATGTAATATTTAATCCCTTTTTATACAGGGGAGGCACAGTGGCCTAGTACATGTGTAACACAGTTCCAGGGACCTGGGGTTATGGTTTGATTACCACTCAGGTCACTGTCTGTGAGGAATCTCCCCGTGTGGGTGATTCCTCTGGATTCTGGTATCCTCCTGCCTCCCAAAATTGCACATGGTAGGTGAATTTTCCATGCTAAATGGTCTGTGTGTGTGTGTGTGTGTGTGTGTGTGTGTGTGTGTGTGTGTGTGTGTGTGTGTGTGTGTGTGTAATAACTTAGTAGCTAAGGTTTAACTGAAACTTTCAAGGTTTTCTCAAATAATAAGAAAACAACTTTTTACTGACTATGCATACATGAAAGATAAAACTGAAGTCAATATATAAACACCCAGGTTTCATATTTCAGATTTAGTAGTCTAGTCTAGTTTTCCACAAACAATAATCTCTGAATGTTAATAGACAGTATTTCAATTAAATTTTAACTTAAATGTAGAAAATTATGTCCAGTGAAAAATATCTGTTTAATATCTTATACAACATTTAACAGTTGCATATCGTCAGCACTACTCATTAAAGGAGGGTTTGAAAGGAGCCCAGCGGAATATATGTACAGTGGGGAGAACAAGTATTGATACACTGCTGATTTTTCAGGTTTTCCCACTTGCAAAGCATGTAGAAGACTCTAATTTTTATCATAGGTACTCTTCAACTGTGAGTGATGGAATCTAAAACAAAAATCCAGAAAAATACATTGTATGATTTTTAAATTAATTTCCATTTTATTATGTGAAATAAGTATTTGATACACCAGAAAAAGAAACTTAATATTTGGTACAGAAACCTTGTTTGCATCAATACAGAGATGAGACGTTTCTGTGTTTTCTTGACAAGTTTTGCACACACTGGCAGGGATTTGGCCCACTCTCCATGCCAGATCTCAGAGCCTTTCAGGTTTTATGTGGCTGTCAAGCAATACACAGATTCTAAGCTCCCTCCAAAGATTTTTATTGATCTGGTGGTCTGGAGACTGGCTAGCCACCCAGGACCTTAAGATGTTTCATACGGAGCCACTCTTAGTTGCCCTGGCTGTGTGTTTTGGGTCGCGCTCATGCTGGAAGACCAGCCACGACCCATCTTCAATGCTTCTTACTGAGGGAGGAGGTTGTTGGCCAAAATTCACGATACATGGCCCCATCCATCCTTGAGGAAGGGGCACTTGCGAAATTGCAGGATTTCAACTTGATGGCGTAGAGTGAAAAACATTGATTGTTTTTTGAGACTGTGGTCCCAGCCTATTCAGGTCAGGCTGACTGTAATCCTGCCGTAGTTCTGGGCTCATTCCTCACCTTCCTCAAGATCATTGATGTTCACGAGAGATCTTGCATGCGCCCAGACCGGGAGGGAGATCTTTCCATTATTTTGCATTTCTTCCATTTTCTAATAATTGCACCAACAGTTGTTGCCTTCTCACCAAGTTGTTGCTCATTGTCGTAGCCCATCCCAGCCTTGTGCAGGTCTACAATTTTATCCCTGATGTCCTTACACAGCTCTCTGGTCTTGGGCATTGTGGAGATGCTGGAGTCTGACTGATTGAGTGTGTGGACAGGTGTCTTTTATACAGGTAACGAGTTCAAACAGGTGCAGTTAATACAGGTAAGGTAATGAGTGGAGAACAGGAGGGCTTCTAAAGAAGAAGTAACATGTCTGTGAGAGCCAAAATTCTTACTGGTTGATAGATGATCAAATACTTATTTCACATAAAATAATAAATGGAAATTAAAATGGAAATTAATTATTTAAAAATCATACAATGTATTTTTCTGGATTTTTGTTTTAGATTCCATCACTGAAGAGTACCTATGATAAAAATTACAGTCTTCTACATGCTTTGCAAGTGGGAAAACCTGAAAAATCAGCAGTGTATCAAATACTTGTTCTCCCCACTGTATATATAGCTCTCATAGGCTAATTTTGGGTTGTGTATTTCTGGGTGACATGCTGGACATAAGATGCATTCAAAGACATTTTGCCCAGTTGACAGAGTTTGAGCTCACTGGATTGAAAGAAGCAGAATCCTGCCCACAATCTAGGCTGTTCTGACCAAGTCTCCATCATTTTGTGGTGTTGTGAATGAGAAACCTGGACTGCTATGAACTTATATCATCTTTAGTGAAAAAAAAATCCTGATTCCAGATACAAGTGAAGTATGGAGGCCTCATGATTAGTGCTTCAATCCCTCCTTTGCTGTAGAGTAGCAGCCTATGAATGTGCAGGATCTACAGGCCCAACTGCAACATCTGTAAACAAATATGCCATATGGAACCTGTATGCGTACATTGTACAGTTTTCCCCAATAAACCTATTCATTGCTCTAATAATCACGTACATATATCATCATTGCCTTCACACATATAAACTTTAATTTGATTTCAACAAAGCTTTCTTGGTGTGTGTCCAAGTGTGTGTTCAGAATACAGTTGAAGACTATGTCTTTTATACAACATGAAACATGTTTCATTAATCAGGATGAAACGTCCTCTACACCTCCAATAAAGACTAGTAAGGAGCAATTTATGGTGTTTACCATTTAAAGCCATTTAAAGCATCTAATTCTCATTTTTCAACCCAGGTAATGAAGGTCTTCAGCAATTCTTAGTCAAGGTGACTTTACCCTCATCGACCCAGTTTTCTTTGCTCATACAGACACAAGCCACCCTGAGGCTCATCATCTTTAAACAGAATATGAGAGAGGGTTGTATCTTCTCTAGTGAACCTGCTCCAACATCTCACATTACTCCATATTGATTCATTTAAATATAAGCCATAATTGAAAACTATGGTGACCATCACCAGCTTTACAGAAAAAGCTCTTCACACTGACATCTTGGCTGAGTTCATATTTCAGTCTCTATTTCTCCATGTTTTGTGTCAACAAGCTAAACAGGGATGTGAATGGACAAGTGGTGCAACATTTCTTGGTAGAATTAAAATAAATTTTCACACAGGGGAGTTTGTGCTCTGCACTTAACCCAGCCAACACTAAATACACACACATAGATGATAGTGCATTCACACACTAAAGGGCAGTGAACACAGATGCTCAGAGCAGTGGGCAGCCTTATGAGAATTGATGCTGGGAGAAATTAGGATTGGAACTTCTGCTTTACATTAAATTTTGGCCCTGGGTTAAGGACCAAAGAACATGCCCTGTGTAACTCTGGTGAAGCTTACAAGAAATCGTTCAAAATAACAGGGTAGTGTTCTGTATTAAATTAACAGAATTTTATTGATTTTTATATAAATTTGACCAAATGTTTTGAAAAAATGATCTTTTTAAAAATACTTTATATCTCAGAGTGTTTTGAACTGAAAATGCACTAATATTGATGAATTCTTTGTAATAATTAAATTGACAAAAATATTAAAACTACAATATAATACTTGACAGTGGTCCAAATAAAATAAAAAAACAACAACCTGAATGTCCTTTATTATTTTTGTTATTTATGTATAGGTCAGTAATATCAGAAGAATTATTAAGTATTATTATTCTGAAATTAGAACACAGTGTTAGCAAGGAGAGCAAACAGTAACCCAATATCTGTGTCAGTGGTGTCATCAGCTCTGCCCCCTGTGATTGATCAGTCAGAGTCTGCATGCAGGTTGAGTATGTAAATATGGACAGAGCAGTAAACATGCACTGGAAGACTCCTTTGGCATTTAATTCAGTTGGTAAGCTTTCCTTTGAAGCATCTGGAAAGTATTCACAGCACTTGATTTTTGTTATATTTTGTTGTTAAATGGATTCAATTCACTTAAAATTCTACACACATCATGATGACAATGTGAGAAAGGTTTGTTTGAAATCTTTGCAGATTTATTAAAAATAACACACCAAAATATAATGTACATAGGTATTCACAGCCTTTGCCATGACACTCAAAACTGAGCTCAGGTGCATCTTGATGACCTGTGATTTGGAAAGGCACACACCATTTTATATAAGGTCCCATAGTAGACACTGCATGTCAGAACACAAACCAAGCCAGGAAGTCTAAGGAATTGCCTGTGGACATCGGAGACAGGATTGTATCAAGACACAGATCTGGGGAAGGTATAGAAAACGTTCTGCTGCATTGAAGGTCCCAATGAGCACAGTGGCCTCCATCATCTGTAAAGGGAAGAAGTTTGGAACCATCAGAACTCTTCCTAGACCTGGCCGCCCGACCAAACTTAGTGATCATGGTAGAAGGGCCTTAATCGGGGAGGTGACCAAGAATCAAATGGTTACTCTGACAGAGCTCCAATGTTTCTTTATGGAGAGAAGAGAACCTTTCATATGTTTCTGCAGCAGTCCACCAGTTAGGCCTGTATGGTTGAGTGGCCAGACAGAAAACACTCCTCAGTAAAAGGCACATAACAGTGCATCTATTGGCACCTAGAGGACTCTCAGACCATGAGACACTGCTTATCACATAGCCAATACCATTCCTACAGTGACGCATGATGGCGGTAGCATCATGATGTGGGGATGCACTGCACTGAATATGCTTTTTGAAATTGTTCTTAGATTGCTTTAGAACATTATTAGCACATTTTGGTTAAAGTACACTCTACACATTATTATTTTTATTTTTATTATTATTTTTATTATTATTATTATTATTATTATTATTGTTGTTGTTGTTATTGTTATTATTAATATAATAATAATAATAATAATAATAATAATAATAATAATAATAATAATAATAATAATAATAATAATAACAATAACAATAATAATAAATTATATAATAATGCAATTAAATTTTATACAGTATCTCATTTCTGCAAATATTAATTATATTTTTTTATGGGACAACACTATAGAAATGAAACTGGGATATAACAGCTTATATAGCAGTGTAGATTTACTGTCTTCTGAAAATAAATCAACAAACAACCTTTAACATCTAAATAGCTGTCAACACAAGTGAGTACACCTCAGAATGAACATGTCCAAATTGTGCCCAATTAGTTAGAGTAAGGTTGTTAAATTTGGTGGTTTGGGTACAATTCTCTCACACTGGCCAGTGGATATTCAACATGGCTCCTCATGGAAAAGAATACTCTGAGGATGTGAGAAATAGATATATTGCTCTCTGTCAATGGTCTAGGCAATAAGAATATTGCTAACACCATGAAACTGAGCTACAGCATGGTGGCCAAGGTCATTGGTCTTCCAGGACACTAGGGTTGACCAAAGAAGTTAAGTCATATCCAGAGATTGGCTTCAAAGAAGTGGGAGGTCAGCTTGTCCATGCTCAGACATTTTGCTGATCACCTTGGTCTGCAAGGCCATTGTCCCTCTTCTGAACTTGATACACAAGAATTCCCACAGTTTCCTAATGACAAGCAGTCGAAGAGCATGCATTAATGGAACTATGTCCTGTGGTCCTTGTTTGGCTCAGTTGGTGTGCAGCATGTGTGACGGCGCCCTGGTGGTCTTGCCTACAGTCAAGCATGGTGAATTCCAGGAGCAACCTGTGCAGCTCTGTTGAATTCCATGCCCAGTAGGGTTAAGGCCATGCTCAATGCTCACACAAAATATTGACACTGTGGGCACAATTTGGACATGTTCACTGTGAGGTGTGCTCACTTTTGTTGCCAACTATTTGGAAATCAGTGGCTTTGTGTTAATTTTTAATTATTTTCCCATGAAAAGATATAATTTTTGTGAAATACTGTATCTCAGTACATTATTAATTTTAACCTTTTCACATGAATATAGCTTACATATTGTACACCCCCCCCACCCCACACACACACACACACACACACACACACACATTTTAAAAAGGTATTTGCCTATGTCACCAAAAAAGAAACCAGTGGAGCAGTGAGCTGTATTTTTAGTTAAAAACTGCTTCACCTTGACCTCTCACCTGATTTGCCAGATGGTCACTGTGGTTCAGAGAAGTAAGAGTGTGATTTACAGTCAGGATGACCTGAGTGCTTCTGTGGCTGGATGAGATTGACCATGTTGATGAGGCGTGTTAAATGGAGTTAAAGGGTATAGTGAGAGGACCTCACACAGTCGTGAAGCTTATTGAACTGATGTTGTGTTCAGCCCGACAAGCAAGAAAGAACTGTCGGGCTGTCACAACTGTACATCATTCTCTCTCTCTCTCTCTCTCTCTCTCTCTCTCTCTCTCTCTCTCTCTCTCTCTCTCCCCCCTCCCTCTCTGTCTTACTATTTGATTCGTTGTGCTGTTCTCCCCCCTCTGTGGCTGATGTTCAGTGGAGCGGTGCATTTCTGTCTCATGCTCTCCCATGTGTCTCCTATTAGCCATGCTTATGCAGTGCTGCGTGTGTATGTGTATATGTGTGTGGTTGTATGTGAATGTGTATGTGAGAAAGAGAGAAAAAGACAGACAGACAGACAGACACACACACACACACACACACAGAAAGAGAGAGAGAGAGAGAGAGAGAGAGAGAGAGAGAGAGAGAGAGAGAGAGAGAGAAAGGCCTCTTGGGGCTGTGTGTGTGAGCATGTGTGTGTGTGTGTGTGTGTGTGTGTGTGTGTGTTTGTGTGTGTGCACAGAGATGACTACTTCAATTACATATGTTTTAAATGATGTCTGAAGGGTTTAAGCTTGCCTTTTTCATTTCAAAAGACTAAACTTTAAAAAGATCATTAATAAAATATTTAGAGAGAGACAGTGAGAACCAGTGTGATCTGTATTTCCTCACTGGTCATGCAGTTTGCAGTTTGAGTTTGGTCGTGAACCATGACCAGCCTTATCAAAACTTATCAAACAAAGCCAGTATGACAAGCTTTGGTGAAACTGTCTGGTCAAGCTGTCAGCTGGACTTAAAGGGAAAAACAATCCATAGTGGTCAACTACATAGTTCCACCTTGAAGATTGAAAACCATTTTTGTTAAAAACTGTGAATTTTTTTGAAGCATTTAGCTTGGCTGTGATAATGGCTTGAAAGTATCACCTCAATAAAACTGAGAACTAATTAACAAATTATCTGAATGCAGTATCTACCATTTTGGAGGTTAGCTTTCTGATAAATAAATGTCCATAATAAAGTACTGTATAGCAGGTGTGTTTCTAAGCTAAGGAGCATACAGAAATATTGTACCCCAATGCCTGCACAACTGTGCATTGAGTAAAAAGCCTGTTAAACCAGTTAAATAACTTAAGATTAAACACTGAAGTGGGCATTGCTCTGTCAGGCATAAGAAATGAACAATGAATGTACACTGTTTCATCAGTCGCATTCATTTTGATTATGTGTATATTCTGAAAACAGAAAATAGAAGCAGTATAATTCCCCTCATCCATATTTCTTGCATGATATGTTTTCCTGGCAGTGAACGGTTACATGTGAAACTGTGTTTTTGTATTTGCATCTCTAATTCATGTTAACTACATAGAAGGAGTTATTGTTATAGTGGCTATATTACGATTGTTCATTTTGGAAGTTAATCAACACCGTTTTTACTAGTGAGAATAAAGCCTTTGCGAACTGTAAGAATAACAATAATAACCCAGCCTGGTTTTAGCTGGAATACAATATATGTAACTACGTGTATCTAATACTAATCATTTTGAAATTATATTCAGAATCATTTAAGCTTTATGAAATTACTTTGAATGAACCATGTATCACTCTGTAGAGGCCAGAGTAGAAGCATACACACACACACACACACACACACACACACACACACACACACACACACACACACACACACGTGCACAAAATATCAAGTCTTCTGTGTACTGCTCTTGTCTGAAGAGTACAAATTGTAACTAATCACTAGTGATATGTATTATCTATGCACCCAATGTATGTACAGAATGTCCAGGACAAAAGCTGCTGAGGAGACACTTTGAAAAGCACTTTGCCTTTTTCTGGTCTGGGAATAAAATCCCAGAAACGTCCTTCTATTGGGGTCAGACTTATCCATTGGAGGACATTCTCAGAGACATTCTCTCCAGAGTTAACTTCTTAGCTCGTTTTTCCGTTGGTTTTTTATTCTGGCTTCAGGCAGAACTATTTTGACTTTGTATTTACTTTTTTGATTCATAATTTTTGCCAAGCATTTAACTTTGTTTTGTCCAGCATTTTTCCAGCCATTAAACTGGTTAAACTTATTTTCATTTCACTGAACTAGTTTTTTTTTTTACCAAAGACTCAAAAACCTTACATAACTGATACCTTGACTATCTTAATTAATGCCTTTGCTTTAGTGGTACAATATGTATTTGTGGTAGGTTATAGTCTAACAATATTATATATAACATAGTTATAACTATATTATATCATTATATAGGCACATACCCCAGTAAGTTGGATTTAATGATGCCCTTGTTGTATAAGGTTGCCAAATTTTTTTAAATGGTAATAAAGAACATGGCATCTGCATGTAAAATAACACAAATTCCCTCTCTCGTACACTTCACACTCACTTCTACTCTACTGACATTTTCCCCTTAATAAATAGTCTAATTTTGTCTGCTGTAAGCTCCTTTCATTATGGAACATAAATTCACATAAGCATTTTATATCCACAAAATAGTTTGGAGAACATAATAAATAAAGCTACAAATGAAGGAAATTCACCAGCATTGCAGCCACTTTGTTCTCAAACACAATGCATGTAAAGCAGTTTAAGTACAGATGTGGTGAAATCACATAGCAGTGTCTTCTCGCTTGCCAATATCAGCTCAGACAACATCACCACTAGCCCAATTTCATATAACATGTACACACCTACACACACTGACAGAACTAAAGATACAGGAATAGCTACAGATACATTGTAGGACTTCCAAGCCAGCATTAACATCTGGCTCTAAAAGAAATCCGTAACTTTTTCCAAGTTCACTCTCAGCTCCTCTACTGCAATGACCATCAGAACAGTTCTTCTTTATTATTTAAGTGCTGTGAAACAGGCCATCACTAGATCTGGGCATCACTTCAGCTGGTTGTACTGGACTGAGGAGCTCCATCTACTGTGGAGAAAGTCAGACAGAATATTGGGCTTATACATATTGTCACTGCCCAATGAAAAACATGCCTCCAGAACAATGACTTTACAGGAGAGGGTAACATGTTCTTAACTTTGGATGGAAGTTAATGTTTTAAAATGAGAATGATTTACAATAATAGAGCATTTTTGTTGGTCTGTTCATCCAGAATTATTTACGCAGTTCAGATATGTTAACAGGTATTTTCTCTCTTGTATTTCAGCCACTGGTGTCTTTTTTCCTACTCCCGTCTGTATTTCTTGCACCTCTCCATTTGCAGGCCCGTTGCAACAATGCAGACAATGTTTCTGATTGGTCTTGAGAATTGTTTCATGACCAATAGAAAGTACCTATTTGCTTACTAGAACCCAGACTAACGGACTGTCTAAGGAAGAGTAGCAGTGTTTATCACATACAAAATCTAACCTCTAAAATATGTATCAATATCAATTCTGCATTGTAGGAGGTCATGGGTGCAACCAAATAAAATATCTTGTAATGAACATTTGCAGACAAAAAGACTTTTAGGAAAAATGGTATTTTATTTCCAGATTTTTATCTTTTTCCTTCAGGTTGAATCTTGCATTTTTTTCACAAGTAAAATTCAAAATAAAAAAAAATAACTAAAAATAAACAATACCATGAAAATGTAAAAAAAATAACAAAATAATATGTTTATATAATTACATAATTATTAACAAACAGACAACATTTATATTAAGAATAACAATACTACAAAGAAAGCAATATGACAGCTGAGTGTTGATTACATGCATACTCAATACCAAACCCACTCTCTTAGAGTGCCAAAGGAGTTCACTAGAAAAAAAGTCAGATTTTAGCCCACTGGGCTTTTTCGTATCTAGCTACATGCAAAGACATAAAAGAGAACTTCTTCTTTAGACATTCTTTCTGGTGTAATGTACTGTACATATACTTCATCATGGCCCAAACCCTACCGCCAGGCCCACAATGCATCAGTCCAACTGACCAAAGTCTCAGTCAGGTCCTCTCAGGAAGTTATAAACAAACATCACTCTGCTGGGTTGTTTTAGAGTTCATTTCCAGTTTGTGTGATTTGTGTGCTCAAAGTTCAGTATCTGCTTCAGTGCCCATCCTTTTATTCCACGATTCCATCTTCCACTTGTTTATTTGCACTTTTCCCCTTCTTCACTTTGTGTGTTGCTTTCTGTTCGTCACTCTCTCACAGCGTTTTGTCGCTCTCCTTCTTCAAGTGGCTGGAATGGAGAGGTCACAGAAGGAGAATCAGGGCAAAGGGGCTAATGCAATAAAGTCTATTCATCTGCACTGTGTCATTGCTGTCAAATCAAAACCTTGCATTTCCAAAATGGCAAATTTACAGGACAAGCTAAAACATTCTGAACCTTCAATAGAAGTTACAGTAAAAGTATTTGATTTTGCATTATTTATAACCATTAATTTGTGTTTATATTTTGACACAATGTTTCCACGACAAAACAGAGAAACGTTTTTAACTGCGATAATAAATGGCTGTCAGGCTAAAAGTTACGAGATTCATCTGGATTAGAGGTTGTTCCATTTAGTATTTGTACTGTTAAAAGCTGAAGTTTCTCTCAAGCTTTAGTTCAGGAGACTAAATCAGACGTTCTCTATTTCTCACTTATTCTCAGAGTTTACTTAGTTAGTTATTTTTTTTTCTACCCATTGCACATATTTATTCTGTTTACTCTGTTTACCCTCTCCCTACCTTCTCCCTTCTCCCCTATTGATCTGTGGGTGCAGACAGTTGTTAAAAAGCATTTCACTGCATGTTGTACTGTGTATAACTATGTTCGTGACAAATAAACCGAACCTTGAACCTTAACAAGATGCCCAGCCGCTGCTCAGGAACAGCATCCCCACAGTATTTTATTTAACCTTTAATTTAACCAGGCAAGTCATTAAGACCATGTTTATATTTACAGAGACAGAAAAGCAATTTACAGAGCAGGTAAGAGAGAGGGACAGGAGAAGGGGGAAGGGAAAAAACCCAACACATAAAATGACAACACGATACTACCACCCCCATGCTTCATTGCTGTTTGTTGAAGAATAAGCAGTGTTAAGTGTCCCACATTGTGTCTCATCTGTCCACAAAAGCACACATTGTTGCTGGGTGCCTCTGATGACAGAAAGTTCAGAAAGGATGTGTTTTTTTCTTCAAAGCTTGTTTCTAGTCAATCTCTCATTAAGACCTGCTGTATTTAGAGCTCTTGATAATGTTAACAGGTGCACCTTAACTCCAAGCTCAGACACTGAACTCTGTAGCGTGTTGTTTTTTTTTTCTGTCACCTCACAAATGCCCTTCTTGTTCTGACACTGAGTTTTGAGGGACGCACTTAAATGGTATGATACAGTGTATGTTTTCTTAAGCTCATCCAATAGTTCTCATTGGGATGTCCACTTGAATGTTAATTTTTGCCTTCTCCTATATTGTACATTATTGTGTGTATTTTAATTTCCTTAGAATTATAATTAGCATTTTCTATTTATTTTTAGAGCCAACAGTATGACCAATGGTTTTTGAATTAATTAATTATGCACTTACTCACCTATAATACTCGTCCTGTGTGAGCGAGTGATGGTGGTGGTGGTGGATCCACTGCTGCTCCAGCGCTAGTCTCTGGATCTGCAGCTCGGCACTCTGGGCCTGCTGCATGGCCTGCAGCTGATGAGCCGCAGACATGGAGCCCCCCAGAGACGAGGGCTGGGGCAGCTCACGGAACGGACCACCTACAAGGATCAGAAAAAGAGTGAGAGGAAAGAAATGGCAGACACAGGTTTTGTAAGGAATTACATTTACAGTTAAGACTCATGTTAAGAGGAGTGTTAAAGTGGTACATGGTGAGAAGTGGGCTTTACCGAAGAGCTGCTGTCTGAGCACCTCGCTGTCGGTGAGGGGATGTGTGAGGATGGGAGGCCCCAGTGTGGCTCCTGGGTATGGCAGTCGTGCCAGAGGAGCCCCCGCCGCCAGAGGATCCATCAGGGGGTGCACTCCCCCTGCCGCTGTCCCCCAATAATGTAGCAACAAACAAAAAGCACAAATTCAATAGCAGTCATGCTTCTGTTTAGTGGCATTTTCAACAATAAATGATTAGACTTTGTGTGTGTGTGTGTGTGTGTGTGTGTGTGCGTGTGCGTGTGTGTGTGCGTGTGTGTGTGCGTGTGTGTGTGCGTGTGTGTGTGCGTGTGTGTGTTTGTGTGATGAGTACCTGTGTCCTGCTGGTGAAGATGCAGGTGAGAGTGTATATGCGAGTGCTGGTGATGATGTGGAGTCACATTCAGCATCTGCAGTCTTCCCAAAGACTCTCTTTCTCCTCCTCCTCCACCTCCTCCGCCTCCTCCTGCTCCTCCTCCTCCACTAGCACCACCTCCTGCTGCTCCCCCTGCTCCTCCTGTGCCTCCTGCTGGTGCAACTCTCTCCCTCTCCCTCTCCCTCTCCCTCTCCCTCTCCCTCTCCCTGTCCCTGTCTCCACCAGTCAGCACTCTCTCTCTCTCCCTCTCCCTCTCCACACTCCTTGCTCTCTCTGTACTGGGTGGGGTACGGCTTGGGGTGGAGTACCCTTCAGGTGGTGGGCCCTGTGGGGTGGGATGAGGGGTGGAGTGTGAGGAGTGAGAGGAAGGGTGATGGAGAGAGGAAGCTGAGGGTGGAGGAGGTGGGGGAGGGGCTGGAGGAGGAGGTGGCGGGGGTGGGGCAGGAGGGGCTACTGTAGGGGGGGCATGGACAGGAAGGGAGGGTGGCAGCAAAGCAGAAGTTGGGGGGGCCGAAAGAGGTTGGGGGACTGGGTTTGGATTCCTGGGTGCAGTGGCAATGGCTTGTGGAGGCGGGGCTGGAGGCGGAGGCGTTCCGTAAAGTGCAACCTCACTGGCTGGGGCTCCACCTCCAGCCCCACCTGCCAACAGCAGAGAGTGAGAGTGCGTGTGTGAGTGCGTGTGTGAAAGTGGCAGTGCTGGGTCGTATACGCGCTCCTCACTTTTAAACTCAAACCCAGACTTCACCCGCTCTCTGTGGGCTGCCACTGCATGGGGAAAGCCCACTCCACCTATTCCTGCCCCTGCCATCCCTCCTGGCCCAGGTCCTGCTGCAGGGTGGACGGGGCCTCCCTCCAGTCCACCGCCATAAAGAAAGCCCAGGATTGCTGCCGCTGTGGCTGCATCTGCTGGGAGGTGGTGTGGGTGGGCAAGTGCTGGGTTCTGGAATTGGGGCAAAAAGAGCGATGGGTGTACATGGGCATGTGGATGAGGGTGTAAGTGGTGGTGATGGGCCTGTGCTCGGCTGGCAGCACCAAGAGGAGACATGGCGTGGGGACGGGCATATTCACTTAGCGTCCTCAGCGCTGGTGTATCGGGACCTAGATAGGGGCCACCAAGCCCGATGCCCAGGTGCCCCTGTGGTCCTCCCATTACTGCTGATCCCCCAGCCATAGAGGGCAGGAGGAGGGAGTGAGGGATGGAGTGAGAGAGAGAGGGGTGCAGGGCATGGGCAGCATGGTGGACGGCATGTTGCTGGGGGTGGACAGCAGGGTGTGATGGGTTTACACAAGAAGCAGAAGACGAGGAGGGGTCAAGAAGAATAGAGGAGGGAGGGGAAAAGAACAGAGAGGAGCCCTGACGTGCACCTGCAGGAGCCAGACCTGCATTAGCGTTGCAGTTACTGTCTTTCTGCTGAGAGAAAAAACAATGAAAGAGGAGAGTGAGGGAGAAGGAGAGAGACAAAGATAAATCGAGGCAGTAAGAGAACAGAGAGATGAGGCCTTCATTTATAGTAGACTGTGTATAAATTCATTTTAGTCCTACAGTTAGGACTAAAGAACCCTCTCCCCCAAGTCATTCACACAAACATACACACTTCATGTACACTGAATAGGGTGTAACAGTAACACAGTTTCATATATGGTATGGACATCATAGTTTGCATGATGAACGCAGTGCAAAAGCAAGCATTACACTCAGAAAACATGCATGGCACTGTGGGACAGTGGATTTATGAGCATCATTGTAACTTTAGTTCTGTTTGCTCTCCCACTCTCGGTGTTGCTATGTTTATGTATCGCTAAGTCTTCTGTGCCCAGCTTGTAATGAACCATGAGGTCCAAACTCAGTGACCTGAACCGTGACAATTAGGGTTGCATGATACTGGAAAATACTGACATTGCAATATTTTTTTCTGTAATATATATTGTGATACTTTCACTAGATGTCACCAGATGTTAATGACCCAACATGTAACAATATTATTAATGTACTCCGGTCAGATATAATCTGCTTCTGGTGAATATGTAATGGGAAATGAGAACAGTGCTGATTTGCCATTTGCATTAAACAGCAAACGAATTGTGACATGACATGTGAAGTGACTATTGCACATGGTCACACTGCATTGACGATGCTGAAATCATATACTGTGCAAACCTATTGACGTTTCTTCCTCTTGAAACTATAAGGTACTACCTGAATTCTGAGCAGGTTTGAGCCTTAAAATCTTTATAGTGACATTTATGTATATGGACATAAAAACTCTAGATACCTCATATAACGTTAAGAAATTACAGAACAGGAACATGTGAATAACTCTGATTCTGATAAAAATGTCAGATCATATAGAACCTTATAGTTCCAAGAAGATTTGTACACCATTACGCTCCTAACAGGGAATTAAACTGTTGAAAGAACACAAGCACTCTTGGAGATTAATCTTTACCGTTACAACAAAAAACTTTCATCTATAATTTTGCCTCTTTTTTCCATTTTTTTGTGATAATGTGAATCTGGCTGTTATTCTTTATATTGTGATAATGAATGAATCAATAAATGTTTCAAAACTTTGACATCTATAAAAAAGCTTTTTCCCTTTTCTTGTAAATCTTGGATGTACTATGTTTTTGTGTGACAGTGGCAACAGTTTTCTTATTAATGCTGTCCAAGCCTTCTATTTGGTGCCTCATATAGCCCTTGAAATTGTTTGGAAGCCCCTGTTTATTATGTCTCTACAACTCTAGTTTATTTAGCCAGCTAGTTAGCACACACTTATATGGACAAATGTATTTGGACACCTGCTATTTCATTCAATACACCTCAAAAGTACTGGATGGAGCACCATCATTCCAGACAATACAATTCCTCTTTTGATCAATGTTGGATCAATGTTCTTTAGATGCTCTCTATCCCAAGCCTAACTTTAGGAATGGTGCAAACATTATCATGTTCATCTGCTCCAGAGAGTCCAATCCTATTGGCAGTGGTTCTCTACAGAGGCTAGACAAGCTGAGTGCATGTGCATTTGCACATCTGTGTCAACAATGAGTGCAACTGAATGTATTCATTAGAAGGAGTGTCCACAAACATCTGGACATATAGTGTAGCTAACATGTCTAACACCGTCATCAAACTTGTACCTTTCATGGCTTATTTAAGAAATTAAAATCATATTCTCTCACTCTCAAGATGCCATTTCCCCCTTTTCCTGCATGTGATGGCTAACAGTGCTGTTTGTTTGTTGATTTGGTCCAAGGTGTTTTTGGAACGCTATCTCTAAGCAAACAACTGGAGAAAATGTGAGTAATTTTACAATTTAAATAATAAATAGAAATACAATTTAAGACATAATTTACAGTTATTGGTATGGTAAAAAATAAGTGTTGATGTTGAAAACAAACAACCTCATCAGTGTGCCCTTTCCTCTAGCCTTACAACTCTGACCACATTCTGTAACCCACCTGCAAATGTCTCTCCAGGTCCCTCTCTCGCTCTCTCTCCCTCTCCCTCTCTCGCTCCCTCTCTTTCTCCCGCAGATCCCGTGCTCTTTGCTCCACTTCTCTGCGAGCCCGCTCAATGGCCTCGTTCCTCTTCTTCCAAAGCTTAGAACCATCCAGTGGCACAAAGAGAACATCTGTGCGGGCACACGAGTTCCCTGTACCTCGGTCAAGTACCCTGTGGAACCTGAAATGCAGATTTATGATTTTTACTGTTATCACATATTCTTCACATCCTTGTCAGTGCTCCCCAGAATCATAGACACACTTAATATAACAATAGAAAATGTTGTTTATTGACTTGATCTAGACACTGGTTGTTGTGGGGCTTCTATCTTCCAAAGGCTCTGGGAATCATGGTAGAAGTCTAAGATAACATGATAATGTGGACTTTGTCAAATATGAAGGCATTTTGAGAGAGAGACATCATGGGAATCGAGCCGTATAAAGTCATAACTGGATTTTCCAGAACAAAAATGATAGGCAACCCCCTTAATTAACACAAAACTGCTTCACTAATTAAAGAATCATGCTTTTCCAATGGTCTTCCCAGTCCCTTGACCACCACGCCATTCAAACCTATGGCCTAAGCTATGACTGAAGTGTCTGGAGATTTTCTCATGGCAAGGGGAGGACACATAATTAAAATTATGAGAGAAAGTGTTCTCAAATGTGTTCCCAAGAACAGAATAACATGGACATAAGTATCAGGACTCCTGCTCATTCAGTGTTTCTTCTGAAATCAGATGTATTTAAAAGACTTTATCCTGCTCTGTTTGAGTAACTGACTCTACTGTCTAGGAAGGCTTTCTACTAGATTTTGGAGCATTGCTGTGAGGACCTGATTGTCTTCAGTGATAACAGCATTTGCAACATCAGAATGTTGGATGATCACCACCCCACCTAATCCTCAATGCCACAACTCATCCCACAATTATTGGATGGAGCACCATCAATCCAGAGAACACAGTTCCACTGATCCACAGCTTGATGCCAGTGGGCTATATACCCATCTATCCCACACCTGGCATTAGGCATGGTGTCATTTTGGTTATGATTACTTGCCCCAGAGTCCTATTCTATTGGCAGTAGGTCTGTACAGGGACTAGACAAGCTGTGTCAGCAATGGGTGCAACTTAAAGTAGCTAAATGCATTAATTAGAAGTTGTGTCAGTAAACATCTGGACATGTTATACTGCTTTCCACTGTTCATTATTCTGCAAATGTCTGGAACAGCCTTCCAGTAGAAGCAAGAGGGGCTGAAAATACTGACATCTTTCAAAGCAAATAAAAAATTCTCAGCTATTTTTATTTTCTTTTGGTATTTATTTCATTGTTTTTATTATTATTTCTAGAGTTCAATACTGATTTGTTTTACTTGTTATTTGGTTTACTTTGTTTTCCATTTACTTTTGATATACAAGGAAAAATGTTTCATTATTTCATGAATTGTAATTTTTGTTGTATCATCTTTTATTATTTCTTTTATTATTTTGATATCCATCTTTCTCTTTTCTGTTTTGGCTTATTTTAATGGTTTGACCAAAAGCAATAAAAATTGAACACTGAATTTCTATTTATCTGAGAAATGTTATATAAATAAAATCTTGATTTGATAGAGCACATCTTTACCTAAGGTGGCAATGGCTCTGGAGGGCACCTTCATCTAGATACATAATTCAGAGAAAGATGTTCATTTTGTCTTTTGCTTCAAATCATTAATCAAAATCATTCATGCATGCTCTGCTGGTTGGCGTGAAACCAGATACAATGGCACAAAACACGAGGACATCCTCTACCATCACAGTGAAGTTCAGATTCAACAACCTGATCCTTCTCAGCTGCCAAAGATCACTTTAGACAACTGATATTTTCACTTCCCAAACAGCCAGCAGAATACCAAAGAACATGAATGTCTTTAATTTTAGACTGTATGTATATTTGCATATTTTCTGTCCATCATCAGAATCATTTACAATAGTTTGGTCTTCATGCAAACAATGCTTTTCCTCAAACAAATAATTGGAGAAATGCATAACTGGCCTGAATGCAGCTGATGTGTGGGTCTCTTTCTCTCCCTCTTCTTGGGGTTTTTTATTTTTCTTCAGGGAATCAGACCCAAGCTCTTTGCTTCTTATGGCTGTATCAGGAAGGACATCACTATGCTGGTCCCTTGTGTTTTTTCTGATAATTATAGGCTGAATTGATTGTCAGTAGCTTACTGCTGCACTGCAGAGATTAGATTTCACTGACCGCTCGGCTGAGTGGACTGAATGCCCACGTGCATACTGTATGATGGCTAATACAGAAATGCATCCCAAATCTACTCTCCATTCAAAAGTGTTGGTGCATCTATGGGTTTAGATTTGGCTTTGGTTATTGTGTCCATTTTTCATGTACATTTTAAGATGCCTTGTCTAATTCTGTTCATGACTCTACAAATTGAAAATGAGGCCCATTTTGTCTATTGCATGAATTCTACTCAAATATGAACCAATCAGAAGAAATCCAGCTGTGGATTTTAGAAAGGAATATTCCCAAAGCTTATTTTCACTCTTAATTTAGTCCATGAATAAGTGAATATGGGGAACTGTAGTATCACCAGTCTTACCGAGCTGACTGGCTGGCATGAATTGGAATGTCAACAGGTTTGGGCTCTGGGGAGGGGCTTCTGAGCACTGGAGGTGGGCTCTCTGTCTCCTCCCTTTCCTCTACTGGCTCCTCCTTTATGACGGGTGGTGGCAAAGGACAAGAAGAGGAATCAGAGTGGCTGTCGGATGTGGGTGGTGCTGTATTTGGCTGGGTAGAGCTGCAGAGATGTGGCTGAATTTTGGAGTGCTGAGGAGAGTGCAACTGCACATGACTGTTAGTGCTACTGCTGCTGTTAGAAATGACGTTGCTCGTACTGCTGGTCGGCAAAGCGTTGCTATTGTTACCACTGCCATGATAAGTGCTGCTAAAAGGGGCGTGACTATTTAAAGTGCCATGATAAGAGGAAGGTCTGCAGCCAGAGAGACAAGAAGTGACCCCGCCTGATGCAGAAAGTGGTACGTTTGCTGCAGAGGCTGAAGTTGGTGGAAATGGAGGAAATCCTCCCATCTGATTGGTTGAGGGGCTAGGGAGTGGAGAAATGGGAGTCGGTGGGCTCTGATTGGAGGAGGGGTACGGACCTGGGCGTGAATGACTGGCTGTAAGTGTGGAAGGGGGTGGTGCCTGGCCATGGGATGTAGGAGGGTGAGGGGGAAGAGGAGGAGGGGGGTAAGGGGTGGACGTCGGATGTCCATGTGTAGAGGAAGACGAAGATGGAGAAAGAGATGGTGGATGATTGCGATTAGGATAGAGGGCAGCTGGACCACTGTTCTCTCTGTCTCTTTCTCTTTCGCGCTCTCTAGATTGCATGGACAAGCTGGCTGACTGGAGCCCATAATGTGAATGTGGTGTGTGGGAAACTGGGGGTCCGCCTGCATACTCCCGACCAAGATTTGGAGCTAGTCCTGTAGGGCTGGGGTACTCCCTGGATGCACCAGGATGAGAGATAGATGAAGGGGGTGCCCCTGGAGGGGGGTAATCCCTTAAGAAGTGTCCTGTGGGGGGAGCGTCTGTTCCGGAGGAGGGGGCTTGAGAAGGCTGCCCCTGCCCGGGCTGCTGCACATTGACCTCTGCTGAAGACGGATAGTCTTTGTTTGGAGTGACTGAGTTTGAAGTGGACAAAGGCGGATGGGCTGAGCTGTTCTGGGGTGAATTGGGTGCGTCGCGATTCAGCAGCTGGCCAGAAGGCAAACCAGTGTTTGGGGTGTTAATATTTCCTTGGCTGCTGTTACTGGAATTACTACTTCCCCCTGAATCTCGTATTTGCCCTGTAAACTCTCCCCATCTGCCTTCTTTCTCTCTAGGATGACATCCTCCTCCTCCTGGCCCTCCAGGTCCAAACTCACGGCTCTGTGCGATGTGCTGTTGGTTTGGCAAAGGAAAATCTCTCCCAACATCCCGCTCTCTAAAGCCTGGACCATAATCGCGACCTCCTGGGGGTACATCCCGGCCTGGTGGTGGAGGTCCAATGTTTCCGTAGTCCCGGTTCTGGCTTGGTGTTGGATTTCCAAAGTCTCGACTCAGGTTGGCACTGCTTGCCCCAGTGCTGCAGGTGTTGACACAGCTGTTTGTGCTAGCAGTATTGTCCTTAATCCCAAACTCCCTCACAGACCTTTCCCGATCAGCAGGACCTCCATACCTAGGAAGATACTCCCTGTGTGGATGGGGGTGTGGGTGAGGCAGGTAAGGGGGATGACGGGTGGATGAAGGAGGGTTGTACACAGAAGGCAGCTGCTGCTGTTGCACAGGAGGTGCATGGTGAACGCCTGGGTAACGAGTGTATCCCCAGCTCCCAGGGCAGCTAGAGACATGACCCCCTGACCAGGTAGTTGGACTGTAGTGATGTGTGTGTGGAGGAGGCGGGGCTTGCTGCGGTAAGGAACCAGTCTGTGGGAGTAGAGAGGGCGGGGCGGCCTTGTCACACTTCTCTGCCTTTTCTGTTTTAATGTCGACTGGAATACTTTGCCCTGCCTCTAGAGGCTTCAGAGCAGGTGGAGGGGGGAGTTGCGGTGCATGGCTAACGCTAGGGTTTCCATGGGGATATTCTGTACCTCCCACTCCCGTCTTGCCTCCACACTGTGAGACAGTTTTGGGGTTGATGCGGCCACAGCCATGCAGAGATTCACTGCCTACAGGCCCAGAGAACTCCATCTTCAGTGGCAGTTTGGAATCGAGTGAGAAGTATGGCTTCCTGCTGCCACTGTCGCTCACGGTAACACCTGCAGAGTCTCCACGGTGGGGAGGACAAAGGGAGGATGGGGATTTCAGCAAGGATAAATCTGCCTCTGTCCCACTCTCGCCATCCTTGCGATCCCCATTTCCACTGTCTTCTCCCCTCCCTGCTCCCCTCCTTTCTTCCTCTCTAGATTTAGGCGCTCCCCCATCCTTAGTCTTACCACCTTGCTTTGGTGAGTCCGGAGAGTCTGACTCAGAATCCAAACTGGCCAATGGGGATGCAGAGAGACTTGGGGAGGATGACCGATTGTCCTGATCAATGTCCCGCCCACTGCTGATGCTACTGCTGCTATTTGCCAGGCTTCCTCCAACTGAGCTGCGGCTGCCTTGTGACTGGCCATCTTCATTATCGCTCTCCCTTGATTGACTGTTGCATGAGGTTGGGTTTGGGGCTGAAGCTGTGGTGTCAGTTGAATGGGTTGAAGTCGGGGCATTAGACAAAGATTCCTGGCAATAAAAATGACAAACACTGAGGTGAAAGAACAACTAGAAAGATATTTTGTGTTAATGACATAACTGTACTTGGTATTACCTGAACTTTCTGTCTCTTGGGTGGAGGTACAAGGTCCTCTGCCTCACTCTCGGATGAATCATGCCCCTGAGAGCGCCTGCTGAAGCATCCCACAGCCAGCTCCTCTCCTGTGGCTCTCTGCTAAACCCCAAAACCATTTTAATCAAGACTACGAGACAGACTTATATTTAGAATCAAAGACAAAGGCAATACGCAGTTACACACAAATGAACAAACAGACATACAAAGCTTCAAATACTGCTCACACACATTTCTGTGAAGAGATGAAAGAACATAAAGATCAAGAGTGTGTGAATTTGGACATTGTGAATAAAAAGATATGTTGAAAGAATGAAGTTATCCAAGAGATAAAGAAGGAGAGAGAGAAAGCAAGTAGATCAGCTGAAAAAGGAGAAATGTGGAGAGAAAGAGGAGAAGGACAAACACTGGGAGATTAAAGCACAAATGTGGACAGAAAGGGAAAATAAAGCACTTGAACGATGCAGAAACTGAATTAGGATGGGAAATGTAAAAACTGTTAGAGAAGGAAGTCTCACCGTTTGTCTTTCATTTCGTTCTGCTCGAGAGGGGCTGGGGTGAGGACGTCTCCCCCTCCTCTCCTCACTGCCTCCCCTCCTGCGCCCACTACGCACGGGCATCTGTGGCCATGCCCAGGGTTATCGGGTGAATGGGTGTAAAAAGAGAAGAGAACAAAACAGGAGGGAAAACAGTGTATCAATGGGTTTAAGTCCTAGACTGGATTAGGGTTGCCAATGGCAGCACAGTTGCTATCAAAGCTGCATTTTTTAACCCCAATTTGAAATTTGTAATGGTAAACTGTCATCTCAGTATGTACTGTCAGGTATGGTAACAGGCTGGTTTCATACACATGTGGCAACACATCAAGGATAGTCAAAACTGAAGAACCATAGAGGTAAACACTGTTGATATACTCTCAATACACAGCAACATCCTCACCGGGTCTTTATGGGTTCTGGTTTTCATCGCTGCCACTCCACAGGGTCCATTCCTCCAAGGAAGCAAGAGAAAGTCTGCTCAAGGGAACGCTCGGATGTAGATTAATACACAGCCAGTCCTTCAACTTCAAATGCTGGAGGAGGAATACAACAGATAATGTCAAGGATAACTGCAAAATATAATGAAAACTCTTTATAGTTCTTTATTGTTTTTTTTTTTCCTTTCTTGTGCATTCAACAAAATTCATATTCAACAATAACTGACATAACTGAAAATCACATGACAACAGTGTAAAATAAAAACACGTCAAAGTCAAAAACAATAAAGATATGTCCGGTTGGCAACTTTCTGCCTTACATTATGCAGCATTAAAGTATTGTTAAAATGCAAAACAGCTGGTCAGTAAAAGCATCACTGTTTGGTCTGTGGTCAGATACCCTGACTATGACTATGAAATACATTCTCTACTCATTTAGTGACTAAGCTACAAATTACAACTGGGACAAAACAGAATCTCTGTATTTTTTTTATTATTGTATTTTGTTTTCTCATTTTTCTATTAGAAAGGGCAAAGTGCAAATGGTAATCTGCTTTATTTTTATGTGAAGTAAAAATACATACTTAAATACTTGTAATTGTATAGTAAAGGTGTAAAAGTCACAGAGATGGACTGTGGGACCAAGTTAAGGTTGTCTACGTTTTTACTGCAACTCTTTGTCGACATTTAAAGAATTATTACTGAAGTAACAGTGTCAATAAAACTGCTTTTCACACTGTTTAAATTTGCATGCTGAACTATGGAGGATGATCGATATGGATCAACTAAAAGCTGTTACTCTGCTCCACTTTAGAATATAATGTATTAATAATATTTTAACTCACTTTAATTCATATTTAGAATGCTAAGTGTACCCCACTAAAAGAAAAAAAAATTAATCCACACCAGCAGGATCTCACAAATGCACTTTTTATTTGGGAGTGTATGACGTGTATGAAGATCCAAAACCCACCCTTTTTAAGTACATGCTAAGTGTATTCAATGTGACCTTTCAGAGTATCAATATAATAGATGCTCACTTGATGGGACCAAATACCAATCACTACAACAACAACAACAAGTGTGTGCATACCATCTATTGTCTACACTCATTGTCCATTATATCACCTCAATTTACCATATAGGAGCACTTTGTTGATCTATAACACACACTTACACCCAAATAATATCTGCATGGTGTTGTCCTGACCATTGGAAAACAATGGTGAAAGAAGAGTGAAAGGAGGATAGAATGTATACAGAGAAACAGATGGACTACAGTCTGTAATTATAGAACTACAACGTGCTCCTGTATGGTAAGAGGAGATGATCAAATTGACAGTGAGTGTAAAACCAAGGAGGTAGCAATAATGTTATGGATGCACTATGATGTATTAGATTAACACAGAACATGGAGCAGAACTGGGTTGGTCCAGGCTTTAGATCTGAACCTGTCCAAAAACGCAATAAACTGAAAACATTCTGAAAATGACATGCATGATTCAGGTTATAAGGCAGGTGAAGCAGGTGAGAACAGCACAGAGCACCTAAGTATAACATGGATTCAGATTCACACACATCAGGGGATGGGTAACAAACCTGATTAAATAGACTTTGAGATACAAGTGAAGCTGCAAACCCAAACTGTCACTGCATTGCTGTGTCAGATGGGCACCCAGTAGGACAGTGTATTGATACAGGAGTTACAAATCAATATATAATGATACTCTCATAGTATATAACAGGGTTGAGAGATATGTTTTACTATATTTAAATATATTGAAATTTGATTGCCATTTCTTCTTTATGATAGATCCCTGTTCTTTAAACAATAACAAAGCACCCACTCACACCTGACTTCATCCCATTGATTGAAAACACCTCTAAATTGAACTGAAATCACCTTCAAATTATCTGCTAATCCTAAAGGTTTACATACAGTACTTTTGCCACTCACAGATATGCAAAATTTCTCTCAATAAATAAAAGACCAAGTACTATATTTTAGCTTGAAAATGTATGCAGAAATATAAAACATTCATATTTGTCTACAGAATATATAACATTCACAAACTTTCGAGCAACCCTGCACCCTCAGCACACTCCTGCTCTCAGATCAGCCAGAGCAGACTAGAGGTCATCTGAAGATTTTCACACCTTTGCAGTGAGAAAGCGTAAGGCATTATTCATAAACACCTATACCTACACTCTTAAAAACAAAGGGTCCTTCGAGTGATGCCACAGAAGAACCACTTTAGATTCCTCAATGAATTATGTTTATAATAGAGATAACAACACAGTGTGTGAAGAATCTAAAAATAGGTATGTAAAAACTCTTTAAACTCTTAAAACCTTTGATCCTGTTCATGCTCACACATTATGACCACAAATATTACCGTTATTTTTAAGATTTAATCATAGTAATACAGGATGCACATATTTACTTCAGTTTCAAATCAGCAAAGCAACCACATCAAACACACAGACACACACACACACACACACACACACACACACACACACACACACACACACACACACACACACACACACACACACACCTACCCCTGCGCTCACACACTTCATTTATACTGAATGAGACTATATATAGAACACAGACAGGCTTGTAAAAGAGTGCAAGTCCATTTAGCATGGCTTTTACAGAAATAAACGGATTTTTAGACCCAGGTTAGTGTGTGTCATGACAGAGACAGCCACATGGATGGTGATTGTATACAAACAAATCTGCAGCATATGCCAAACCCACACACACATACACACATGCTACTGTTTAAGCACAAACAATCAGATCCAGGCCCTCATCTGTGAAGCAAAAAAGCTCTGGAGTTAAATTAGCACCTGCTGGGTAGACTGGAACAGCAGTGCGGTTCTACTGTGTGCTCAAGGACATCCAGTAATATTTCTCAGAATATCTCACTCACACACACACACACACACACACACACATACACACATACACACACACACACACACACACACACACACACACACACGCGGACACATACACAGCACACGGACACATACATACACCCACACGGACATATCTTTGCAAACGTCCCATAAATATCACATCAGGCGTATTTGTGGACCAATTACAGTGTAGACAAGGTAATATATCCCAATGACACACAATACAGGGTGCCAGAGTCCTGTCTACAGGTGAACCTCCATTCATCAGTCCAGCAGCCTGGCTGGAGTCCAAGCATCCAAACACACTCACTCACACTCACACACACACACACACACACACACACACACACACACACACACACACACACACACACACACACACACACACACAAAGCTGTCTATATTCCTCAAACTGTATATCAAAACATAGCTGTCTGTACCACACCTACATGATGTACATGCATCACTAAAAGAGCTGCTGGCTGTTTCAACAACAGATCTGCCACTCGATCACATGCACATACAAACATACACACGGGCAGGAAATTATATCATCATAAGGTAAATTTAGACAAATGATACTTGAAGATATTTTCACCACAAACTATATGTATAAAAACTAGGGCTGGGCAAAATATCGCTATTTATATCTACATCGGGATACAAAGAGAGAAAGATATGAGTGAGGCATTATTGTTTATATTGAGTTTTTAAATAACCTTCGGTTTCAATCTTGTGGAAAATCGTTTTTCTGCTCCTTCACTCTGTTCCGCACCCCTGCTCTCAGCTCCTGCTCTACTCTGCTCCCCTCTGCCTCAACATGGCATGATGATGACTTAGTGTATAGAAAGAAGAGCTGTTCAAATTTCAGTGTGTTACACAGATAAAGCAATAAAGGATTTCATTTCCTTTTCTGTTAATTTCATTTTCGCATTGTATTTTTCACATCATATATCCGAGTGTATATGAATTATCATCATTCAGCTAGCTGAAACTGAGGAAAGTATTGGGACACCCACTCACTCACTCACTGTTCCTTCTGAAATCAAGGGTATTAACAGAGATTATCATGCCTTTGTTGGAGTAAATGTTTCTACTGTCCAGGGAAGGCTTTCTACTACATTTTAAAGCATTGCTGAGGATGTGATGGTATTAAGAGCATATGTAGAGCACAATCAGAACTTTATGAGACTTTACAGGAGAAGGTAAAACGTTATCAACAATGGATGTCAAATAAGAGTATTTACATTATCTGTAGAGCATTTCTATTGGTTCATTCATCCAGAATATTTTACATAGTGTACAAAACAGCTACCGTGTTCAAACTATGAAAATAATAAATATAAAAATAAAAATAAAAACCTGTTTGAAAATTATTGTCTGAGTTTGTCTCCTTTGAGTAGTTAGATGAGAAACTTTGGATGAACCACCTTCAGCTAAATATGTGCATTCCTTGTAACCTGCAGCTAATGATTCTAATGAGCAAACTCATGTAGTAAATGATAAACTCATGGAAGCTCAAAGAACAAGAAAACACTCTTATTCTACAGCATCAAATCATTACATTGCAAAGTATTTATAATTTCATGTCATAGTGGGCCTACCAGAGTAAAATGTCAACCCCATTACACACAGTCCGTTTAGACAGGACTAATTATGCTTTCCTTTTTAATGAATTGTACAGGAGTTTAATATTATATATTAAACTAAATCACTGGTTTACTCTGAAAACCTTATTTTGATCAAATAAATATTGCAATATTAAAATATATAAGCTGTTAGCAAACTTCTATTTTTTGTATTCATGAATCTTTCCAAGTCGAAACTGTATTATAACCTCAAAGAGTGGTGTTCGGGATTTGAGTGGAGTTAATCAGTTAATGTTGTGTTTGCGTAGCACATTATCTGAATGAATTTGAACTGGCCATAGATTAGAATGACTGTACAGAAGGAAGTGTTAAATAAAGATGAAGCATAATACATAGTACTACTATCTCTAACAGTAATATGTATTATGCTCTAATTGTACCACATACAGCTCTGACTGTAACACGTAGCTCTGACTGTATCACACAGAACTACAACGTACACACAGCTCTTACTGGAACACACATAGCTTTGACTGTAACACATAAAGCTCTGAGTGTAACATTGAATTCTGACTAACACACAGCTCTGATTTACATACACAGCTCTGACTGTAGCACATAAAACTGTGACTAACACATATAGCTTTGCCTGGAACACACATAGCTCAGACTGTAGCACACAAAACTCTGAATTACACACACAGCTGACTGTAACACATAGAACTCTGACTTACACACATAGATCTGACTGTACTGCATAGATATTCCTATTAGACATATAGCTCTGGCTGTTGCTCAGACAGTAAAACACATTGCTCGGACTGTAACACACATCGCTCTGACTGTAACGCAGTTAGGTTGTTTCACACCTACCTATTTTGGTCTGGAGTTTCAGACCTTTCAGTTTGGTCTGAACCAAATTTGCAGATGTGAGAGGGGCCACAGACCACAGTTTTGACCAAAGGACCACCTCTTCTGACCTGAAGAGGTGATCTCAGTCCACATCAATTGAACCATGGTCCGGTTCATTTGCATTGTGAATACACTGGATGGTTCAGAATTTCTGAGCAATTACAGGATGTTCAGGCAGACTAAATCAAACAACAGAAGGTGAAACAAATCATCACAAATCAAACAACAGAAGGTGAAACGAACTGCCCTTATCATGGAGCAATATAACCATTCTTCCAAATCCCGTATCTACTGTAACTGTTGATTAATCCTTATTTATAAACAGAAACAAAAGTAATCCGTGGGTAGCCCACTGTGTTCACTCTCTTGTGCAATGTGTGCACATGAAGTGAGTCGGATTCTCACAGAGAGGTGGAATTCGGCACAACACCTGGAAAGCCAGCTCACGCTTTGACGGAATGCTGACGTGCACCCCTCTACAAACCAATCAGTGTCACATATAGGGAGATGCAGCCCTCATAGCTGATGAAAACAGGGCATAGTAAAGTTTTGTGTGCTTGCTAAAGAGCAGTGAGAAAGCAGAACTAACTATGAATACAATGCAACACAAACATAAACCTTCGTCTGGAATTTCAAGTGTGAAAATTCCCCTAAGCTTGGCCTGTTACAAACAGCCCTGACTGTAACACATATAACCATTATTGTTACCCACAGCTCTGACAGTAAAACAAATCTGAATATCACAAATATAACTATTACTGGTAAACACATAGCTCTGTATATAACACACAGTTATGACTGTAACACATAAAGTTCTGACTGTTACACATAACTCTGACTGTAACACACATAGCTCTGACTGTATCAGTTCCAACTGTAACACATATCTCACTGTAAAACAGCTCTGACTGTCACACAAATAGATTTAACTATAACACCTATAGCTCGTAAGGTTACACATATAGGTATTACAGTTGGATACATAGCCCTGACTAACACGCAGCTCTGATGGTAGTGCTGGGTGATATGACCTCAAATCAATATCACGATTAATTGAACATTTTACCTTGATTCTGATTATTGAACGATTATTTAAATGAATGACAGCATTTTTCTTTGGTACAACCTGCTCGAGTTCTTCACGTCGCTTCCATGTCGCAGACTGGACAGGGCGGAGTCAAATGACTACATACATGGTAGTGTGCTGTTATGGGCACAATACATGAATATGTACACAGTGGAGAGAATATTAACAGAATTAAAAACTAAATAATTGAAATAATTGACAGGGGCAAGCTCAATCGAGAGGTTCCGATTGTCGGTTTTGATCAATTTTTCGATTAACTGTCCAGCCCATATCTGACAGTAACATACAGTTTCAATTGTAAAACATAAAGCCCTGACTGTTATAAATATAGCTATTATAGCTATTTTTTGTGATCAAATATTTATTGCCTTTGTATATAAAATAGTTATTACTGTTACACACACAGTCCTGGCTGTGTGACACATTTAGCTCTGATTGTGAAATATATAACTATTGCTGTGATACACCGCTTTGGCTGTTTACTGACACTCATCATGGACATGAATATCAGTCTTGTAATATCTTTGGAATAACTGTTCTTTTTCTGAGGATGAGTGAGTGTAACATTTATTTTTAAAGTATACAAACAGGGTCAAAATTATACACACACAGATTCAGATGATTCATTCAGTGGTGCTGAAAATTCCAACAAGTATTTTAACCTGCCATGGCCTCTTCTGATCGTGATCATGACTGACCACATCTGGTGGCTTCTCTGTACTTACATGAAGAGTGTTTGTTGAACAGCACTCATTGGTTCATCCAACATAATGTACAATGTACATGTATGGTAAGCTTGGTGAGAAAGATGACTGCATTTACACAAGTCAGTTGTCTCTCATAGCCATTTCTAAACAACAGATTCTGAGATCACCACATCAAAACACTATACACGGGTACATCCTACTGTGAGGTGTAGCCACTTTGATAAGGTTCAGAAGAAGGCCCAAACTGTGACTTCAGCTCTGAGAATTGGGGGACAACCGACAACCGCAAAGACTGCTGTCAGGTATTGGATGCTGTTGCAACACAAGTGTCAATGTCTATAGTCAAACTTGTTGTACATCACGAAGAAATGGGAGGCAACCAACCAAGGAAGAAACTTCTGCTCCAAAATCAAAAGACTTCAAGCATAAGTAAAGTGCGCACCTGACTACATAGACGAGGAAAATGCTTCTCAATTAACTTTATATGGTCAGATGAGACAAAGAGGTTTGTGAACGTAAAGCTCAGGACAAGAACACTGTACAAACTGCTAAGCATAGTGGTGGTAGCATCATGCTCTAGGACTGTTTTGCTGGCTTTGAAACTGGTAAATTAAGGTTGTTGGAAAAATGAACTAGGTGGATGACATCAAAATTCTTCAGCATACCTCAAAGCATCAGCTAGTGTTGACACAATTGGGTGCTCAAACAGGGCAGTGACCCCAGACACACATCAAAGGTCAATGTGGAGGTCAAAGTGTATGTGTACGTCTGACCACAACTGTAGCTCTGATTGCAACACACACACACACACACACAACCAGAGACCAAAGGATACTGCTCTACTGCTCTGACTGTAACACCCCCCCCCAAAACACAGTTCTTTCTATAACACAACCCCCCAAACAAATCTCCAACTGTAACACACACCAAACATAGCTCACACTTTACCACACACACAAAACTAGCATAGTTGTGACTGTAACACACACACACACGCACACACACACACACAGATCCACAGACCAAAGGATACTGTAGTACTGTCTATAATACATCTGTACACAATGCAAAATTAGCTCTGACTATAATAGCCCCCAAACATAGCTGTGACTGTAACACATGCCCCCAAACAGCCCTGACTGTAACACATACATACACCAGCATAGCTCTGACTGTAACATCCCCAATATAGCTGACTGTAAGATACCCGCCCAAATATAGCTCTGACTGTAGCATACCCCCAGAATATTGCTCTGATTGTAACACCCCCAACATAGCTCTAACTGTAACACTGCCCAACATAGCTCTGACTGTAACCCCCAACATAGCTCTGACTGTAATATATCTCGCTCCCCAAATATAGCTCTGGTGGTAACACCCCCAACATAGCTATAACTGTAATACCCCCCAAACATAGCTGATTATAACACCATAACATAACTGACTGTGACATACACTCTCAAATATAGCTCTGACTGTAACACCCCAACATAGCTCTGACTGTCACACCCCAACATATCTCTGACTGTCACACCTCCCAACATAGCTCTGTCTGCCCCCCCACACACACACAGCTATAACTGTAACACCCCCAAGCATATCTCTGACTGTAACACCACTACATAGCTGAATGTAACACCCCAACATAGCTCTGCCTTAAACACACACCCCTTACATATCTGACAGTAATAGACACACATCCACAGACCAAAGGATACTGTAACACTCTGTCCTACAACTCATACACACACACAATCTATACATAGCTGATTGTAACACAACCATCCAGATATCCAGTAGCTCTGTAACACACCCACACACACCCACATACACACCTCAAAAATAACACACACAGACCAAAGGATACTTTAATACATGTACACAGTACATGCACACGCACGCACGCACGCACACACACAAACACACACACTATGCATAGCTTTGTCTATTACAAAGAGAGAGAGAGAGAGAGAGAGAGAGAGAGAGAGAGAGAGAGAGAGAGAGAGTAGCTTTGTCTGTAACACACAGCCCATACCTCTGTATATATCGCATGCACACACACCCACACACACTCACACCGGTTGTGCATTCTTGCGCGTGCAGACATGCTGAACCCCGCGCGTGCAGAGGGGCTTCTCCACCGCTTCCCCTCGCATGAAGAAGAAGACCAAGAAGAACAGAGCAGGAGGAGGAGAAGAAAATGAGTCAGAGCGGAATGGCGCACAGCACGTTAGCTTGACGCTAGCACATAACACACACACATATAGCACACACGCACGCACACACACACAAAGAGCAGCAGCAGCAGCAGCAGCAGGAGGAGGAGGAGGAGGAGGGACTGGAGCATCCATTTTCTCTGCTCTTACCTACGCACAGCCTTTCCTTCTTTTCTTCCTTCTCTTCCTGCACGAGGACCCCCCTTCCCTCTCCCTCTCCCACTCTCACACTCACTCACACACACACACACGCGTGCGCGTGCAGCGCGTGCATGCATTGGGCGCCGTGGATCAGCTTCCCATCCTGCAGCTCCGCCACTGCAAACCGCGCAGCTCCTGCAGGACACACACACACACACACACACAGTGCAGCTGGACACTAACACACACGGATGATGCACTCGCACACCCCACCCCCTTTTACACTGTAACACACTACACCCCCTATAACACTACACCTCTCTCTCTTCACCTTTCTGTCCCCTCTCTCTCTCTCTCTCTCTCTCTCTCTCTCTCTCTCTCTCTCTCTACCTTTCTGTCCTCTCTCTCTCCCTCTTTCTCGTTTCACCTTTCTGTCCCATTTCTCTGTCCCATTTCTCTCTCTCTCTCTCTCTCTCTCTCTCTCTCTCTCTCTGTTCACCCATCTTCTGTCATCTCTCTCTCTCTCTCTCTCTCTCTCTCTCTCTCTCTCTCTCTCTCTCTCTCCTTTCTTCGTGAATTCCTGGGAGGGGAGTGTGTGGAAGGGGGGCGTGATTTATATACTGTAGAGGAAAGGAAATGGAGAGAAGGAGAGAGGAAGAGAAGAGGAGTGGAGAGTGTGTGTACTGAGGAGGGGGGATTTTGGGGGCCTGCAGAGAGTTTGTGGAGAAAAACTGGATCTGCTGCTGAAAGACGAAGAACTTCTTCAAGCTAAACAGTCTCTCTCTCTCTCTCTCTCTCTCTCTCTCTCTCTCTCTCTCTCTCTCTCTCTCTCTCTCTCTCTCTCTCTCTCTCTCTCTCAGTATTCATATGATGTTTTGTATTGATAGTATTATATTTCAATTTCAATTTAAGTTGTCTTTATTGGCATGACTGTTCTTTTAACAATGTTGCCAAAGCACAGAAACATTACAACAGAACAATAGTACAATAAATAAATAAATAAAAGAAAAAAACAAGATGGTTAAAAAAGTTATTAAATGTACCATTGTCTTGTATAGTACTGGTAGTATTGTATCTGTATCTATATGACAGTAGATACTTTGAGGATTGTATCTGTATAAATATAATATATTGTACAGTATTGGTAGTATTGTATCTGTATCTTTAGAATACTGTTAGTATTGTATCTGTATGAATATGATAGTATTCTATTGTATAGTATTGCTGTTATTGTATCTGTTGCTATATGGTTGTATTGTATTGTGTAGTATTGGTAGTATTGTATTGTATAGTATTGGTTGTAGTCTTGGTCTGTATAAATATGATAGTGTATAGTATTGGCAGTATTGTATCTCTGTATAAATATGATAGTATTATATTGTACAGTATTGGTAGTATTGTATCTGTATCTTTATAATAGTATTGTTAGTATTGTATCTGTATCTATATGATAGTATTGTAGTGTATAGTATTGGATGTGTGTGTATCTGCATAAATATGATTGTATTGTATTGTAAACTGCAAAGCTTTCTGTATGTTGCTCTGGATAAGTGCATCTGCTAAATGCCATAAATGTAAATGTAATGTATTGTTAGTATTGCATCTGTATAAATATGAGAGTATTGTACTGTATAGTATTGGTAGTATTGTATCTGTATAAATATGATTGTATTATATTGTGTGGTATTAGTAGTATTGTATCTGTATAAGGTTCAAGGTTCGATTTATTTGTCACTTACATAGTTATACACAGTACAACATGGAGTGAAATGCTTTAATACATCTGTCTGCAACCACAGATCAATAGGGGAGAAGGGAGAAGGTAGGGAGAGGGTAAACAGGATGGGATACATATGATAGTATTGTGTTGTACAGTATTGGTAGTGTGTGTCTGTATAAATATGATAGTATTGTATCTGTATACTTGAAGCAGTCAGTGAAGCCCACTAAGCTGTTTACACAAATCTGTGTGCACAAATATAAGCACAAACAAATAAAAACTACTCACATAAACAAACAGACTAATTACCATGACATAAAAACACAGATTATTTACAACCACCCATAGCCTGAGTCTCTCTCTCTCTCTCTCTCTCTCTCTCCTCTCTCTCTCTCTCTCTCTCTCTCTCTCTCTCTCTGTCCCGTCTTCCATTGTGTTGTAACCATAGCAACCAGCCAAAGAAGTGCGCGTGCGTTATCACCACGTCTGTCCTCTGACTGACTGCTCGTGCTCCCTGCTGGCTGCTTTTGTGTGTGTGTGTGTTATTGTGTGGGGGGGTGTTACAAGATTACAGTTAGTGAGAGCAAAAACAAGGAAATATTTAATAAACTCAAACAAACCACTCAGTCAAACACTCAATCAACTACTCAATCAGTATACACTTAATCAATCAGTCAACCACTCGGTCAATAAGCAATTCAATCAAACACGGTCAACCACTCAATCAACTACTCAATCGGTTAAAAACTCAGTGATTAATCAACCGTCAACTACTCAAACACTCAATCAACTACTCATTCAATCATACATAGTCAATCAACTATTCCTCCAATTAACTACTCAGTCAATACTCATTCAATCATACCCTTAGTCAATCAACTACTCACTCAAACACTAAACTACTCATTCAATCACTCAATCAACTACTTAGTCAATCAACTACTCACTCAATGAACTCCCCAATTAGTCAATCACTCAATCATCTACTCATTTAAACGCCCAACCTCTCACTAGTCAAACCAGTCAACACTTAATGAACTACTCAGTCAGCCTCAATCATTTAACATATTATAATCAAATCAGTCCAACCACTTAATCAGCTTCTCAGTCAACCCCTCAATCTGTTTAACATCTCATCAATCAGTCAACCTTATCAACTACTCAGTCAGGATCAACCCCTATCGCTTAACCTCTCAATCAATAAATCAATCAAACATTGATCAATCCAACCTCTCAATCAGTAGTCCAGTCAACTGGTCAATTAATCAACCAGACCCCACTCAATCAACCAGTCAGTCACCATCCCAATCAAGTCAATGGCTCAATCAGTCAATGAAGCACTCAATCACTCAACGACTCACAATCAATCACTCAATCACAGTCAACAACTCAACCAACCTCTCAGGCACATCATGATACAGCTGTTTGTTAAACAAATAATGGACTAATCCAAGAGGCACCGGATATCAATTTGACATCATAAAAATGCTGTACTCTCAGCATTCAGATTTTGAATTTTGGTTATTTAATACTATTCTTAAAACATAAAATTTAATCTTTTGATTGATTGATTGATTGATTGATGGATACTTTATTGATCCCTTGGGGAAATTGATTTTGTCTCCATACCCTGTGCCTAAATGTTGGTATTTTGCATCAATATAGTTTTAATTTTGATTTAACATAAAACAAAACAAAATATTCAGTTAATGTTACTATTCTATGTGACGACAATTGTGATAACGGTCTGTGACATGAAATTTTGGTGTCATCACACCTGACATCACAGCACACATTCAACTGCAGAGGTTGGACAATGAAACTGAAACGCCTGTCATTTTGTGTGGGAGGTTTCATGGATAAATTGGAGCAGCCTGGTGGCCAATCTTCATTAATTGCATTGCAGCAGTCAGAGCAGAGTGTGAAGGTTCAATTAGCAGGTAAGAGCACAGTTTTGCTCATATATTGCAAATGCACACAACATTATGGGTGACATACCAGAGTTCAAAAGAGGGCAAATTGTTGGTGCATGTCTTTGCTAGCACATCTTTTTGTGATGTATGAAACCATGAGTATCCAGGGCAATATCAGCAAACCACCAAGAAGGACAAACCTCATCCAACAGGATTTACTGTGGACGCAAGAGGAAGCTGTCTGAAAGGGATGTTTGGTACTAACCGGACTGTATCCAAAAATGTCATTCCCAGGCAATTGGCGCTGTACTGGCCGCAAAGGGCTCGTACATACTAATAAATTATTGTGGTCTAAACCAGGTGTTCAGTTTTCATTGTCAACCCATGTAGCTGACAATGTGTCCAATGTTGGTGGTATGTTGGAGCTGAATTAATCTTCATTTAACATATTATCAATGTTGTTGTTCACTCTTCCTATGAATTATGGTTTTGTTTTACTATTATCATTATCTATTACACTGTCATTTCATTTTATACTAATACTCTTATATAAGCATGCTGTAATTCTTAGTTATAATTAGCCCCATGAATATTATTAGTAATATTATTACATTGACAAAATAATTATTCCTATTCCAGGCTTACACCCACTACCCTGGAAGCACTGTGACCCTGACCAGCAAGAAACAGATCAGTAAACTGATGAATGGATGGTTTGCTTTGGTGAAAAAAATTGGCCATAGCTTTTATTAGGTGAATGCAGATGGGTAAATAAATATTAGATTAATTATAGGAAGCCAATGTGTTAAGTCTGAGAAAAGCTGCCAGACAGGAGCACACCTGACTCAACTCATCGTATGTGTGTGAACTAAGAATTGATAAAAACAAGTGGAAGTAGGTGCATTCCTGCTCAGTTAAGATGAAAATCAGCAGTCACACCTTGATTGGACAACCCTGACCATCTTCATTTCTCTCACAGACAACACAGAAATAAAGCTCAAATAAAGCTCAAGCACACATAGGGCTTCATTTTATATGAGAGCTTTATTTATATTATTTGAGATAAGCTTGTTAGTGTCTTGGCAGAAATTGAAGAGAAATAAACTCTTTCTAGAACTGGCGTAAAAGATCATAAAGGTTTTGTGTTGCATATTCTCAGGCTGTTTGTGAGTAGCATACACTATGTCTTCAAAAATTACCCAGACATTCCTTCTTATAAAGTGAAGTCAGCTTTTATAGGGTCCACCAATTGCTGACAATGCTCTGGAGCAGGCCCACATGAGCCTATGGTTTTCATGTCCAATGCCAGTTGTCAGTTTGAGGGATATAAAGCCCCTGAACACAAGATTTGTTTTTTGCTTGCCAGTGACAATATGCTGATACACGTTGCTGCTGTCCAAAGAAGAACATGCATCTCCATACCTCCATATCTCCACCCTGTAGCTGTTCTGAGTACTGTGCTAAATACACTCATTGTCACAAGTAGTTGTACAAATAGTTGCACAGATGGAAGTATCAAGATTACTTAATGCTCAGAATGGGTTGGTTCCTAATGGTGTCCTGCAAAAGGCGAATATTCTTGCTCAGTTGTTGCAGATTTTTCAGTAGGGGTGGAGTGTTGATTGTGCATCCAATAGCGTCCCACACATTTTCAGTCAGTGATAGGTTTAATGGTGTGACTGTGTGGCACCTTAGTATCTGTGTCTTGCTTAAGATGTGGACAAGCATGCGCAATGTGAAGCAAAATGTTCAGTTAATGTTACTATTCTATATGAAACTGACAATTGTATTAACGGTCTGTGACACAGGAGCCCGGGTGTCATCACACCCTGACATCACAACCTACATTCTTTGGGAGCTTGGACAATGAAACTGAAGCACCTGTCATTTTAGTTTGATGGCTAAGTTGGAGCAGCCTGGTGGCCAATCTTCATTAATTGCACATTGCACCAGTAAGAGCAGAGTGTGAAGGTTCAATTAGCAGGTAAGAGCACAGTTTTGCTCAAATATTGCAAATGCACACAACATTATGGGTGACATACCAGAGTTCAAAAGAGGGCAAATTGTTGGTGCACGTCTTGCTGACACATCTTTTGTGATGTATCAAGAGCCACGGTATCCAGGGTATTGTCAACAAACCACCAAGAAGGACGAACCACATCTAACAGGATTTACTGTGGACGCAAGGGGAAGCTGTCTGAAAGGGATGTTGGGGTGCTAAGCCAGACTGTATCCAAAAAATGTCATTCCCAAGACGAATTGACGCTGTACTGGCAGGAAAAGGAGGATTTGTTTTTTGCTTGCCAGTGACAATATGCTGATACACGTTGCTGCTGTCCAAAGAAAAACATGCATCTCCATACCTCCATATCTCCACCCTGTAGCTGTTCTGAGTACTGTGTAAATACACTCATTGTCACAAAAGTAGTTGTACAAATAGTTGCACCCAGATGGAAGTGTCAGATTGTAATGCTCAGAATGGAGTTGGTTCCTAATGGTGTCCTGCAAAAGGCTTGAATATACTTGCTCAGTTGTTGCAGATTTTTCAGTAGGGGTGGAGTGTTGATTGTGCATCCAATAGCGTCCCACACATTTTCAGTCAGTGATAGGTTTAATGGTGCGCCTGGCCATGGCATATTATCTGTGTCTTCTTGCTTAAGATGTGGACAAGCATACACCGCAATGTGTGTTCCAAAAATGTTGGATTCACTGGTTATAGGACCTCATTAACATAACATTGGGCTGTCAGATTCCCTCTAATGAAGATCAAAGGTGATCTGGCATCATATGAAATTGCACCCATACCATGACACCAGGCCTTCATGGTACAACAATGCCAAAATGCCTCCACACATGAATTTGTTGGTCCACTAAGACAAAATCAGGACTCATCACTAATGATGACCTGCTGCCATTGTAACGCCATTAAAATCCTCCTTTTATTGACAATGGGTGTAATTCTGGATTAATAGACTAATAGATATGGTCTAAAATTACTTTTATTTACAGTAACTTCCATTTAAAATTAAGAACATACCTTCTTTTGTAAAATCCAGATTTAGGAGATTTTCATTTTTTCCAGTTTTTTCTTTGTACATATTAATGTATAAGGAATGTAACAGCAGGAATTGGTTTCTTGATGAAGAACAATACAGCCAAGCCAATCAGAACAGACCTAATGCATGCACAGCTATATTAAAGGCATAATAACAGAAAACACCTCTGACAAAAACTTCTGCTAAATGAACATTGGGCCTCATTCACCAACCAACCAAGTAGGATAATGCTTGTGACAACCGTGTAAAAGAATCCTCTAACATTACTCATTATGTCAGAACTTATGTTTCTTTCACTTGAGACTTATGTTCTATTCCTCTCAGCTTTTCAAGAAAGGCATCTGGAAAGTATATCCTTTAGCTGTGGCTCAAAGCACATATTCTACATCCCAACTCTAGGGGAACCCAGGAGCAAGAAATAGAAAATCTGACATAATGCTGCTTAATACACACTTATTTACAGAACAACAACAACAACAACATCTATCATTATAGTGGGAACAATTCAGTAATTTAAAAAACATCATAAATCTGCTGTAGACTTGTTAGTACCATCCTCAAGAACAAATGTAAGGGGAAAAAAATCCAATATTTCTTCTGCTCTTGGTTCAACTAAACCAAAGTAAAACCAAAGAGTTACTTTCAGAGGAACTAAAATGAAACTCCAATCCTGTTCATCATGGATACTGTGGTGCTTTAAAAGTTGTTATTAATATAATAGTCCAGCTGGAGTGAAAAGTGCCCGACTATCTTCATTGTCTCCCACAACTGCATCTGCTTTACTCTGATGATTAATATTTTTTTTTGGGAATGGGAACCGTAGGCTAGTTAAATACAAGCTCAAATTCATCATACACATACTGCTAACATCTCCTGCAGCTAAATGAAACCCGCACTCCTCTATCATCATTTTATTAGTACTGGAGAATAGGCCTAAGAGAAGTGGTATTAAGTTACATTACAATAATTGCACTTTACTCCACTTGCTTTATTTAATAACACGAGGAGACAGTGATGGAAAGCCGATATGGAACATTTTGCTTTAAAGCTAAGTGTCAAGTGTAGACATCAGTCTTATAGCTCTGCCCAAAATTACAGGCATTAACAGCAGTAGTTTGGCAAAAATAAATTCAGTCAGTAAGGCAACACATTTCAACAGCTGTTTGTTTGGTTTTGCGCTGTAGCTACAAGGATAGTTTAGCTAACAGGTAATAGTGCAAAGTGAATGGCCAATAGAATAGGACTCTCTGGAGCAGATAAACACTAACCTGTTGGTATGCATGGCCTAGAGGGGTATAAAACCCCCCATCCCACCCCAGCATTAAGCTGTGGACCAGTGGAATTGGGTTCTTTGGAACAATGGTGCTCCATTCAGTACTTTTGAGATACATCTGTGAGTTGAGTATGAGGTGGGGCAGAAACCATCCAACCCCACTAACACTTTTGTTGTTGGATGCAATCAAATAAACAAGTATTATCTAAATTACAGTTGATGCAGTATAGTGGGTAACACCAACTTCTTCCCCAAGGCAGAGTGTGATTCCCCAGCTGGGCAAGCTACGTTCACCTGATTCCACTTCATCCAAATTCTTCTGGATGAGAGCATCCAGCCAAATTACATTCACGTAAATTACAGTTGAAAACAATATATTTAATCATTCATATTTAATGCATGCAAAATCTTTTACTGAGTCTTATGTATATGTATATATATATATATATATACACACACCCACACACACACACACACACACACACACACATATATTGGTCAAAACTGCAGCTTTAAACTAAAAGGCAGAGCTTAGACCCGGAGTTACATCATTATGGATGATGTATCCATAATAAGCAGCAGATGTATCCAGCTTTAGAACTGTGATCCTGTTGCCTGTCCTGTGAGTCTTTTGCACTAGGGATCCGGAAAACAAACCTGCTTCCTTCTTGGCTGACATGAACACCCCAGCACTCAGATTCACACCTGAGCTATAAGTCATAAGATGTTAAAAAATGAGTTAAACACATTGCTGTGCACAGGGGTGCTGATAAAGCTCAGAAGACATGTACCTTGTAATACTCCTGTTGCTACATAGTCCACAAAACTGTAAGTGTGCTATGATCCAGACATTACATCTGTCCATATGTTAAAAAGCTTGCATACACAGGCTTATCCAATACTTCTGACATTTAAGGGATTAATGGACAAATTGTCCTTAAAAGCTTATCTCTTCTCCTCTGGGAAGGCTTTACATGAAACAAAACAGTTTTGTGAAGTTTTGAACAAAAAAGGCAATAGTGAGGTAAGGCAGTTAGTTATATTGGATTAGTAGTCATGAATATATCGTAGTCATGGTATATCGGCAAATGCATTTTACTATACTTACATGCTTTACAATCCAATCCACCAATAAAGACCTCTGTTCATTTCCAATTACAGCTAAGCAACTGGCCTCAAGCCTTCTGTTATTTATCTGTTGGCCAGTGTTAGAATTGGACCTCCAGCTGTGGTCAAATTATGTTTCTGAGAACTTGTGAAAGTGAAGCCCTGTACTGTATAGAGTACACTATGTCATCTTCTGATTAAGCTGAAGTTGCCTTCTAATTCAGCAGTTGGTTATACAAGATTTACTCCACCTTAAGTAATATGCTAGTAATGGTGGTTCAAGAAAGAACAAGAAAAAACAGCTAAACAAAAACTTGTTATATCCATTTCTGAAGCCAAAATCCAATAAGAACATTAGTCTGTAATCTGTGACCCCCATATGACCAGAAGCAGAAAAAAATATTTCCATTCATTTGTACTGGTACCATTTTGAGATACGAAACATTATATTTAATAAAACAACAGAACATGAGAGAGAGAGAGAGAGAGAGAGAGAGAGAGTGTGTTATCGCATCGATATAACAGCATGGATGTTAATCTTAATGTTTGTGAACATGGTGTAGAGAAATAGTTGCATGGTTAGAACATTTCTTAACCCACCAGCTTGCGATGATTATATAACAATTACATCACTCAAACCCCAATAGATGATCAATTTATACCATAAACAGTCTTGTTCACTTGGGTTGTGTTTACGCAATTAAAATAAACTAATAATGTTTTAATAAGTGATGTAACACAGTTCTCACATCAACACATCCAAATTACAAAATATCAGTCTCATTCTGTAACGCTGTGTTTGTCCTTAAAATAAACATACATTTTCAAGTTATTAAGTGATGTTTTGTTTTAACTTCTATTCAAGACAAGAAATGAATTACGTACGATGGGGAGGGAGTTTGCTGTAATTGTATAAAGCTGTTGCTTTAAACTGTATTATTAAAATGTATTTCTTTAATAGAAAATTCTGAATGTATTCAGCCAATGTCATGACTGATTCACTGGGTGCGCTTTAGCCTGACATAGCAGTTGTCTGGATCCAATTATAAAAGATCTTTGCTAGACCATTATCTACAGATAGATAAAATCAAGCTTGGAAGAGAACACATGATTAGTGTAAGTTAACCGAATGGGAAATAGTCTATTTTTGGGTTCTAAATGCTGTCTAAGTATAAATTGTTCATATATAAGAGAAGTAATAACCCTGGTTATCAATCACCTAATTTACAAATTAATTTTTCAAACACCCAGATGAGGTTCTGGTGTTAATATAGTTGATCCTCCAGTCCTGCACCTGCTCAAGCTTTTGGGGAAACTGAACTGCTTTTAACAAATGTGAAGAACCGTGTGAAAATACACACAGTCAAACGTACTGTAAAGCTGTGGCTGAATCAAGATTTGCTGTGTTGAAGCATAGAGAGATCATTTGTTAGACATTTTTAAAACCTAAAACAACCTGATAACAAGCTTCCGAAATTTCTCCTGCATCATCGTCTCATCACTCAGAATCGCTTGGAACAGCAATTTGCATATGTTCCCATAATTGGCAAACAAGCAGGTTGTACATAAATTAATATGCATGATTTGGCAGCGCAATTGGCAGGCAAGTGTTTTTACACTATCAGCTTCTATGGAGTGTAAACAACCAATTAACCAGAGCGAACAATCAAACACACACCTGGGAGAGAGAAGGGGAGAGCGAGGGAGAGAGAAAGCATGTGAATGGACAGTTTAAATGCTGAGCCACTGAGGGGAAAATATGTGAATGTAGGATAATGAGCATTTGCACTCCTCTGTATGTTTGTGTCCGTGATGGGGATTAAGGCTAGTTCAGGACTACACTGCATTTTGAACGGAAATTTCCACTGAATAGAGCATGTAATTCATGAATAGGCTTGAAGAGTAAATCCACCCTCAATATGAGTGGGTTTCCCACCTAGCATGTTTGAAAACTGTACATTAGGAGGTTGATATGATGTATGGAGGCCTTACGTAAAAAAAAACATCCAATTAGAGGCTTTTCTTTTTCTGAAGGCATTATTATTTGCAAGGTTACCACCCAACACTATGGTTTGGAAGCAACAAATCATCTTTATTTCAAATCAATGATACTGAACATTAGCTTCATATGGATTTGGTCATTACTCTACAACAGTAGTCACATTCTGTGGCATATGGGCCAGTGGCAGCTCAATGGTTATGGGTTACTGAGCACAGGGTTGTGGGTTTGATACCCAGGTCTACTAAGTAGGGCTAGGTCATATGGACAAATCATATCCTGGTATATTGTAGCTGAATGGTGATATACAACATATCATGTCAACAAATTAGGAAACCCAATAAACTCCTTCTATCCTTTTTACTATATTTAAACATACTGAACTTTGGTCTTTGTTTCTTATTTATACACACTAGTCTAATTCCCCTTCAAAGTGTATGTACGAGAGCGCAAATGGGGGCAGAGGGGAGCAGAGTAGAGGAGCAGCTAAGAGCAGGGGATAGAGCAGAGGGAGCAGAAAAAAGGTTTCCGTGTCACTGAAACTGAACTTTATTTAAAAACTCTGTTTATGTCCAGATGTCAATATAATGTTATAAAGCACATGTTTGAAAAATGCATGTTAAGGGGTCAGTGTGTTTGGAGGTGGGTTTAAGTGACCAACCAGCTGGGGAGAATAGAACCAGTCAGAGACTTCTCTGCTTCATATATCTCAGTGACCAACAAGACTGCTGACATTTGAAATGTTGCCACGCAGCACAACACAACATAATACAGGGGAAAATCCTCTCTGCTTTGTCAATTAGGATGGACTAAGCTGAAAGACACAGCTGAAAAACAGCTTACGTTATCAGCGTAAAAAAATTTGTTGGACAAATAACTTGTTTAAGCCAAATATTACAAGTCTGAAAATGGTTGTAAATGTTCAAATAAGCTGCATTTTTATAGGTACTTACACTTTAAAATGGTCTACACCATCGCAAGTGTGTCAAATCACTGCTAACTGCACTGTGTAACTGAACTGCATGAACCAAATCATATTAGTGAAAACCATATTACCCTACTACATTGGTTCACCGTCAGTGCAGTCTGTTTTTCTCAGCTTGTACAGAAATGCGTGTGTAAGGCATGTTCTTGAGGTGGAGCACAAAATGTGGTCTTGAATTACAGCAGTGAAATAAAAGTGAATTAAACTGTCCCAACTGTAGGGGGCGACCATAAGCAAAAAAAAGACCAATTCTCACAAAATATTGCTTTAAGATTTTAAAAAGGTTATGCACACACTATTATACACATAGGTCTCAATGGAAGAGTTTGAGTGATACCAAAAACAGCAAATAGAGTATATTATGTGCACTACTTCCAGTAAACTTCATTTATATGTTTAACATTTCAAGTCATAGATAAATCAAACACTGTACTATAAGGCAATAATTGCACTGCCTGACGTGATGGTATACACATCTACTGCCGTGTTTGGTGTCTGTCCTCAAAAAGTAGCTTTGTTAACAAGTATTTAACAGCTCATGTGCCTCATAATGAACACCACAAAATCTGATCAAGGTTTTGGACATTAATGACAAGACAGTTAACTAACAAGATTTTATTATTTGTTAATAAGGTTAATTAGTCAACAGTGTACAATTCAACTCACATATTACCATGGTGTCAACAACACAAACATTTAGGAACTTTACTGTGTGTGTATGTTGTGCTGTAGTGTATTACATATTTGAATATCTAAGTGTTGGAAGCATGGGAATGAATTTATATTCAGTTTAAGTGTGTGTGTGTGTGTGTGTGTGTATGTAATATATATATATATATATATATATATATGAATGTGTGTGTGTGTGTGTGTGTGTGTGTGTGTGTGTGTGTGTGTGTGTAGAATGTCACAGGGGACTGAGGAGCTGAACCACTGATGCATACTACGCTTACAGGTAATGTATTGAAGGCTGGTGTGTATGCTTTGGGAATCGAGCCCTGGCATGAAGCTAACACATGAAAGTTTCAATTCTGTACATCACTGCAGCAGTCAAACATTTTAACTTGCACATACACACTTCATGCCAGGATGCAGATCAACATGTGGCTCATACAGAATATCAGTCCAGTTCAGTCCTCCCAAATACTCTCCTTCACAGCGTCAGGTAGATCATGGTCCTACAGCTCAGCTCCTTCACCTGTCAAACGAGTTAAACAGAGCCAACAAATTAACCAGAGCTAATGCAAAAACATGGCATACACAGAACATGCTAAAGAAAGAAAGTGGTTCCAATACGACCATGATCCCAAACTAGGGATGTGATGGAGCTGAGGAAAATCTGCATCCGTCCGATTCTAATTTTTTACAAATCCGTCGAATGCGGTTTTGGTAAACACGGGGCCAAGAACACCCGATAAACCCAGATACGCCAATCTGTGCTTATATTTTTGTATTTTTTCAACACAAATACATGATGCTTAAACAGGCCATCAGCCACAGGTAGTCACGGACTCACGGTGTACTGTAAACAACTCATCATGCTGTTTAAGTGACACAATCATAAAATTATCAATCATTTTTTTCATGTAATTAACTAATTGTAGAACTGTTCGAGTTCACTACTGTTTTGGGTTTTACACTTGTTCACTTTCCACATTCGGCCATTTTCATTATTTATTTATGTAAAGCAGAAAACAACATTCACCATTAAATTCAGATGAACATTGGAGGTCTCTAAAACATGACCTGCAGGCCGGAAATCAACCTGTATGTGTCATGCACCCCTTAATCTTTCCCGACTCCAATTCCCAGAATCCTTCAGTTTGTTACCTGACTTATGTGACTCACTAATGTTCCCGAAGTTCTGATTGTACTCACCTGGTCCGGAGAGACTTTAATCCAGTCTTTCAGACTTTTTAATCCAGGCTTTGCCTCGCAGCCCTCAGTGCGCTACCCATGCTTATCGGTATCAGTCTGTCTGTTTGAGCCGGTTCCGTTTTCTGATCCTGTCTTTCATTTTTCCTGTATTTATTCTGCCGGTTTTTGATCTTCACCTGTTTTTCGACTCCGTCTCTGGTTTGTCCAGTCTGGTTTTGTCTCTCCTGCCTGTTACTGATCTGGACGGTTTGACTCTGTTTAACGCATCTGTCCCATTAAAGTGCTCTATTTATATCTGCGTGTGCTTCTTGCTGTCCGGACCTGACTGTTTGAGTTCTTCTGTTTTATATACCGGCGGCGATTTCAAATCCGCATTCAAGGAAAATTGGCCCTAAAACATTCATCAAATTTGAAGCTGCTAACAATAGTCGAAGTTCGAATGTCATCGAATTCAAACTTCGTCACATCCCTACCCAAAACCCACATTAAAGGTATTTCTGGAATGACTAAAGCAAGCTAATTTCAAGCTTTCAATTTATTGGGGAAACCTTTCTTTCTTTAAAAGAGGAGGGATTAACAGAGTAATTTATAATATCTACATGGCAGCAGAGACATTTGTGCCTGTAAATCAATTAGTAATCAATTTACTAAAAATGCAATTCCTGTTAGGAACTGAACACAAAACTTAAATAAATATTCCATATAATACACAACAAAATCATCTGACATTCCCTTACAATTAGGTTACTGATTTGTTGATATTAGTATATTAGATTAGATATTATTATTAGATATTAGGAGGTTATACAAAAAAGCCTGGTCACCCAGGCAAATTATTCTGAATTGTCAGCCTGAACTCTTAAGGACGGAATGGCATTCTGAAAGTCCTCATCATCATTGATAATAAATATTGCCCATTTTGGTTTTTGAGCTACACATAAAGAAGTCTCTCAATATGGTGTCAGGTATAATGCAACATGACACACCTCAGAACGAAGAGGTAAAGGATTCGAATGGTCTCCTGTGATTATCCATCCAATATAGCTTGATATGCTCAAACGTTGTGCTGTCAAAATGTCTGTTATGAAGACCAAAGGTGATCTGGCGTCATGTACACAGAGATTCATTGGTTGGCTCCACCAAGACAAAAGCAGGACTGTTATTCTGACTAACTCCATGACAGTCTGGCACGATGCCACTACGGTCATGCATTGCAATCAGTTGATTCCTGGGTGCAACCATTTTGACTATGAGTGTATTCGGACTGTGCTTAACAACTAATAAATTTAACTGAATTCCATAAAGAACAGCAGTCAAATATCCAACCTAATATTTACCAGAAGCAGGTTGATGGTTACCAAAAGCAGATGGTCAAAGTGCCACAAGCTAAGAAACATTTAATCGAACATTAGCTGTGCTGTATGTATAACTGAGGGGTGTTTAAACAAACAGATGAAATCTAATGAACAAGATTAATAACTGATCTCAGATGCACTTGATCAGTCACGTTTGGTATCTGAAGTTTGCTTAACATTAGAATGGGAAATGCTACCGCATCTTTGTCCAAGACACACCCAAAAATGTCTCTCAGCCCACTCAAAATGCACCCTTAAATTGCTTGGCACAGAAAAATACGTTTTGAACTTACGTTCTCCACAGAGCTGAATAGTAGGTCAATCTTATGCACTTAAAAACTTACACAAGTCCCTTCGGTGTTGTTTAAATGAAACAACTTTATTTTAAGTTCGTTATGTAGACTTGGATGGAAGGATATAATAATTTAAGACTGTCATGTACTAACAGAAGATTGGTTACAGTCCAAATTCAGTGCAGTATTAGCCTAGCATAAATAAAGTAAATGTAAACTAAGGAAGCACACGTCTGAGATCAAACAGGTCTTGGGTGACTGACTGCATCTGGGATCGGGCATAAATTATGTTAATTTGATTTTCTGCCTCACCAGTCATAACGAGGGCGAGGAGGATGTCGGGGTGACTCGTGACGGGGTGCTGGAGAAGAGGAGTTTGGGGGTGCAGTCAACGCCAGCTGCCCTGCCCCCATTCTGCGGTCGCGCCCATAATCCAGTCCACGGACATTATGAGGTACATATCGCCCCACCTCCCTCCTCCACTCCTCATCAAATGCTGCAGCCTCACCTGAGAGAGAGAGAGAGATGTTACAAAGCTGTTTGAAACCAGGTTCTGACACATTTAGAGAATGGCTAGTTATAAGTACTGAATTGAAGCTTAAAGACTACAAGGTGCACTCACTCTCCTCCAAGTTGATGAAGTCCTGCCGGTCCTCTCGGTCACCTGTGCGGCGGTTTCTGGAGCGCTCCATCACATGAGCTCTGTCTCCAATATGGTGGCCAATAGACATCCGTTCCATACCACTTTCACTGTCACGGAGAGACTGACGTGTCTCTCTGATCTGCACACACACACACACACACACACACACACACACACACACACACACACACACACACACACACACACACACACACACACACAGTTTTCTAAGGATTAATATGCTCATATTGTCTACAGACACACACTTCTGCACATTTCAAAAACAGGATTATGGTTTATTTCCTTAATGTACCATATGAAGAAGTGCAAAAGTAATATGAAAAACTGATTTTTTGTGTTTTCAGAAAATAAACAATAAGAACAATTTAAAGTCTATAAATATTAAAAACCACACAAACAATGAGGATCACAGAACAAGTTGAGTAGATTAATTTGAAATATAAATGGACCTCTTGCAAAAATATTCAAAAGCAAGTGCAGAGATTGAAATATGAAACATTTTAATTAATACAAAATTAAATTAGAAGCTCTGTCCACATCCATAAAATATGCATTAACATATAATAACATCTGATGAAGAACCGGATCACCCTGCCCCTCTAAAATTAGCAACCTCTGGCTTTTAGGTGTGGAACTGCAGGCAAGTTTTGGAAAATTAATGGAATTAACGGGAAGTTAATAACAGTGTCTACCCTTCTGGGAGCATCACTATGAAAATTTTGATTACATTTAGCCACAAGAGCATTAGTGAGGTCATGTACTGATTTTGGATGATTAGTTCTGCTATCACCAAGTCCCAAAAATAATGTTAATAATAAAGTATTTGATGGACCTTGTGGGGGGTCTTACACTTAACTTTGTGCAAAGAGCCTTTCTAGACTCTTTTTCTCAGCAATTCAGCACCTTACTGCAGCTGAATTCAGTAATTAGTAAAAGCATCACAACCCATTCGATTACAGTGTGTGTTTGTGTCTCACCCCTCCAGGAGCAGTGCGCACTTCACTGGTCTGCTGGTAGACTTTGGGTGCTCCAGAGTCGGTGGAGGAGTAGGAAATGACTGTGGAGGAGGAGTAGGTCTGACAGCTTGGAGAACCAGACATCCGCTCCTGCAGAAACAAAGAGCATTAGCAATCTCCTAGTTCAATAGAAACATCTGCATTTGCATACAGGAACATGAACAAACACACATAGATCACATAGAACGACTGCTGTGTTGAGGGTAATCCACCACACAAATATCTGGTCAACACCTGCAAAACTAACCAAATGGGACAGAGATGGCTGGGAACAGACTGTAACTGCTACAATCTGTAATAGTGCACAAATACAGGGTACCTGCAAGGTAAATTAAGCTCACAAAATGGCCAGTAAGTATAAGGTCGGAGTTTCCAAACGTGATCGGTACACCTACAGTTAAGGGAGGAATAACCAACTTCTGAATAATCCTGTGTGTGTATGTGTACATATGAAAAACTAGACTAAACTAGTAAATAAGATACAGCAGGACTTCCACTTCAGCCTCATATGTTGCGAGCGATTGGGAAAATCTTCATTTAACTTGTTCCAACATGAGAATATTATGTAGTGAGGCATTCAGAGGAATCGCATTTCAGTAGCATGCACTAAATTTCTGCTGAGAGAAGACTAAACAATTGTCAACTCGATTTCACGTATTTCAAACTCCCACCTCACCAACCACTTAGTTTGTGTGGCCATAATGACTATGCGTAGCATGAGCGGTTCAGAGGTCACATTTTGGCACTGAGAGTCGTTGTCTGATGAACTTTCTAGTATGAGTTCCTCTAAGAGATACAGCAGAAGGAACAAAGAGCAGCGTCCAATGACAGGGTGTGAGAAAATTCAAAAGAGTGCAGTGCAGTGCGACCAACCAAAACAATAACAAACATGGTAACTGGAGTTAGAGAGAGATTTTGGAGAGAGTAGATGACGGGTGTGAATACTGACCACAGCTGCCACAGACCAGCGCTGTGGCTGAGCTTTTAATGGTATTTTAATGGTCATTCTATACTGTGCTGGTCACCGACATCTCGCACTGTTTGAAAGTGTTCATTTTTTTTATTTAGTACAGAAAAAATCTAGTACAGCAGATGCCTGCGCTCCAGTCTGCGCTCACTGCTCACTGAATTTCCCTCTAAGGGATCAATAAAGTATATCAATCAATCAACATCACATAGGCCTGATTAAATCAACATGTCATGGTAGAATTTTACTGATACAAAAGAAAAAAAAAGGAATGTTCTCATTGATTAAGGATTGGCAGATTAAATAACTCCAATATCATTCAATACACAAAAGGCATTATTAATATCATGGCATGTTGGATCACTAACAAATAGTCACTTCTGAAGAAACCTGTTAAATTCCTGTATCATATTTCGATCTTTTCCAACATTGCGCAGCCCTACATGAGGGATTTTGTGATCAGGTGTGCTCAGTCATGGATTTCTCTGGGTGAAATTTGTGAGGTGTGAGTCATCTGTTGTCACTTTTGTTTGCAAGTTCACATGACAGGTCACAAGCCAGTTTGAACTATACAGCAATTCTGAGTGTTTGTCCACTTGGCATTACAAACACTTACAAAAGCTTTCCTGTCCACTGTGTTAGAGGCTCTAGAATGTCAAACTGTATTTATCTTGACACAGTTAAATAATGAGAGTTTAGTACATGGAACAGATCTACTGTGAACCTATGGCTGGGCAATATAGTGATATTCATATCAATACTGAGATATAAACAAGGCAAGATATAGGCTGAGGCTACTTATATTGGGTTTTTGAATTACATTCTGCTTCAAATGTCTGGATGAACCTCTTTCCTGCTGCTCCTCTGGTGTGTATAAAGAAGAAATGAAGATAACTGAGCTAAAATATGCTGAGATATCATTTTTGTCCATATCACTAAGTCATATGCGAATGTTTTCCTTTACTCAAACACGGTTATTTGAACTTGACTCCATATATTTACTTGCAAAATATACCAGGATTGTAAATAGGCTTGATAAATTACTTGAGCACTTTCAACCACAAAAATCACATTCTTACTTTTTACACACCAAAGAACAAATTTAAATAACGAGGAAAAGCATTCTTTGGCACACTTACTAAATGAAGCAATACGTTCATTAATACCAGCAACAGAGCTATGTTAAAATTTCTTTATTCAGTAGTTATGTTTGCCATTTCTAAAGGAGAAATCTCAAAAATGAAAAGGCTGGTTTCTCCATAGAACACATTTATATGGTTTCAGTTCAGGTTTAGGAGCATATGTTTTGCTTGATGTCTGGAATTTCATGGCACATTTACGAAACTGATTAATTAGCTGTAGCCACACTCACCATGTTCTCCATCATCTCGCCCATCATTCCAAACATGTCCATAAAGCCCCCACCCTGCAACAAAGGAGCAACACTCAAACCCTTTAACCTCCAAACATCTACTGAGGAAAAAATCTGCAGGTTTATTATTGCTAGTATCACAACAACAGAAGAAAGATATGATCATACCATTCCCATCATGCCAAATGGAGTCAAGGCTCCAGCCTGAGGCTGCAGAGAGAGAAAGCAGAAAGGTAAACAACAATCTTCTAAACAATCAATGATCTAAACAGTTCAATTAGAGTTAAGTAGTGTAAACTGCCCAGGTGAGAACAAGGATGCACACTCGAGAGGAGCAATATGTTAATGTGTTCTCATCACTGGGTTAATTTACCTCACTGTGTGCGTTCCTGAACACATCACAGGTACCACCAGGACTTTCAGAACACTTGCCAAATCCACAATTATGCTGCATTCCATTTAAACTGGGATGTCTGAATTTCTGAGTTCCCACTAGGAAATTTTAACTGGAATGCCCCCCACGTCAGATTTCCTTCTTGGAGACCCTCACCATCCCTGAGATCAAAATCAGAGATTGCTGCACTACACCTTAACTATAATAAAAGCAGTGGTATTTTAGGGTTTATTGGCATGGTTTACCTGTTTGTTTCACATTAAAACATCCAAACAAACAGTGCTATTCAGGTTATATCTGAGGCATGTGCAAAATACTGCATAGTCTGGCAACCTTGTTTAGTCAGCACAGAGTTGCCATGTTAGTGGTCTTCTTGGCAAATTGTAATGTTTGAAAATGTAGTCGCAGGTGAAAAATCACAGGGAGTGTTTGTTTGGGGGCTACTTTCAGGGCCCTCGTTCTCGATTTTCACTAACTCTGACTCCCCCCAGTGCAGACCAAAGAAAAATACTTTAGCTTTAGTGATGGTGGAAGCGAGAGAAACAGCAATGAATTGCAAACACTGCAACCAAAGGAAACCACCAGCCTGTTTCAACACTTCACAAATTTCCATTCCAACTTAACTGGCCCTGCAGTTGAGTTGGGCAATGGGGATGAGGTGGGGTGGCAATCATCTAATCTAACCAATCAATCAAAATGTACTTGTATTGTGCTTTTTACAACTGATGTCACAGAGCAGCTTTACAGAAATACGAAAATTAAAAGTGAACAACCCATGAACAAAGGATAAAGACATAAACCCCCTGGTGAGCAAGCCAACTCCCTCAGTCCTGGAGGAAGAAACCTTGGGAGGAACCAGGCTCACAAGGGGGGACCCCTCCTCCTCTGGTCAAACTACTAATAGTTAGAGTTTATAGATTTTGGAAGTTTATAGAAATTTAGAAGAAAGCCTTCCCTGAACAGTAGAGACAACAAATGCAGGATAAAATGTCTTTAGTACCTTTAACAGGTGTTTCAGGTGCAGGTGTTTCAGTACTTGTCAATGTTGTGTACTTCCATTATAAAAATTGTCTCAAGTTTTAACTACAGTAAAGCATTTTGTTTAACAAAAAACATCCTGCTTTAATTAACATAAGGGTCACAAACTGCTAATTATAATAGATGTAGAAAAACAAAGAATTGTTAAACACTGTAAACTGGAAGTGTAATGTAATATTGCAATAGTGTTGAAATCATTGTGTTGATGATCCACACATTACAGAAAAAATGCATTACATGTGTAAAGTTCAAACCCACAGTAAATATTTTACTTCAGATAAACTTAAGAGAGCTCAAGGTAGCATCAGGTCCCCTATCGTCCGCCAGTCTAAATTCAGGGTCTAGTTCAATGCATTTCTCTCCCTTCTCTCCCTCGGAGGAAATTTCATCAAAATTTCAAGGAATTCCTGATTTACCCAAATTGCTTAAGGAAATGAGGGGAACTAGGCATTACTCCAAATGGCCAAAATCACAGAAATTTTGGGACTAGCTGATGAAAAGTGCCCATATGATAATGCTCCAGCAGGTTCACCTACCTGCAGATGCGTTCGTGGAGACTGGATCTGTGGGGTCAGGGGAAAAGGCTCAAAGCCAAAGGGGCCAAACAAGCTCCTCATCTGGTGCCGGTGTGCTGCGAACGGGTCCCTGCAGAGAGAAAGCACCCAAACTTTAGGAGTCAGACCCATAGTGGAGACCCCAGAACTGTCTTGAAAACATGAGTAGGGTTGCAGTTGTGTGCCAGTTACAGGGGTATTGCAGTATTAACATTGATGGTTGACAGTCATACCATGTTTTTCAAACTTACAAAAAAAAACAAATCTTTTAACCTTTTGAACCCCATTTTTTGCAGGATGTTTTTGTAGTTGCACTTTCATCTCCCAAAAAACACAAAAACTTATAGGAGAGAGTCACACAAGCCCAATATATTTTTTCAGTGGATCCTAGACCACCCAAATTTGTCTGCTTCTTAGATTCAAACAGATTCGACACGTTCACCACCAAGATACGCACATCATGTCTGTAGTTTACTCCAAGTTCTGAAGGGCATAAAGTGGCCTGCGAATGCCGGCAAGGTGCGGATGTCTAGTTTTCAGCATTAAATGGTAAAAACTACCAAATAATCATGAGCAGGGCATTAAACAGCTCAAATAAGCTCCTTAAATGTGCATCTTTCTTGTGTTCATTTCTTTCCATAAGGGAGATAGACTGATCTGCCCCATAACAAGCAGCTGAGGCTTGTTTTGCTTCTTTTCCAGGCTGATGAGCAGTGTGATGGACTGATAAACAATGTGAAAGCATGCCAGCAGAGGGTTAACCGTGGGAATCTCACCCACTGCAGCCTAGAAGCGCTCGGCGCTCCAGCTCATACTCACATCATGTAGGGGCTGTCATCAACGTCATCCAAATAGCGAAACATGGTGTTTGGGTTTGGAGGACGTCTCCTCGAGCGCGAAGAAGCGATCGGCCGCTGAACGAAGCCGATGAAGCAGAACCCGCGGCCGCAGGTTGATGCTGGCTGGTTTAGTGCGGTGCCTTGACGTCACAAAGGAAGCACGCAGGGTGAGTGAGGGATCGGGGTGATAAAGTGATGAACACTTCACTCTTTTGCAGTCAATCAGGGCTGATTGGAAGCCGATCAGCCGGCTCGGACGCGGAGCTGTGCTCGGCGGGCAGCTGGGTCCTCTACGACCCCGCGGACAGAGCCGGACCGAACCGGGTCACAGAGTCCGGAATTCAGCCCAAACAGCGGCGGCTCAGACTGCACAGCATTCTACAGCTCACCCCGGGGCAGTTCAGCTGAGCTCGGCTTTGTTCCGCCTACCCGAGCAGACTGGCCACAGCAGCTACACCGCGAGCCTCCCGCAGCCCAGCTTTGTTCCTCCGCGCGGCTTCAAAAGCAGCAAGACGCGCGACCAAGCCGAAACACGACGCCTGCAGGCCAGGGATCAGGCGCTGCTGCGCTTCTCCATCAACAAAAGCTTTGCGACACGACTACACCCGAGACATGTTAGGAAAAACCGCCGACGAGCCGAGAACAGCAGTCCAAAACACAGACACACAAGGCCTCGCAGGAGCAGGCTGGGAACCATATACACACGCGCACGCGCGCCGACGCTCCGCTCCCATTTAACAATTAAAAGTCCCCGCCGTGAGCTAAGGGCTCTACCTTCATACTCTGTTACTTTGTTTCATACAGAATAAATAATACTTTCAGTACCAGGTAACCTGGGGAAATGTCTCTGCAATAAATCCCACAATAAAATAAGAGTTTTTGTTCATTTAAAAGTGTTTTTTTTTATTATTATTTAAATGAAAGTGATTGTTTGTTTCACTTCTAATCAACGCTTTGGTCGCAATACAAATATAGAATGAGGCTTTTATTAATGATTCATTTATACATTCAAACGCGACATATCAGGCAACCCAGTAGAAAAAAAGACCAAGCACACTCTCTTGACTAAGTCAATATAAAACACGTAGGTCGTCGTTCAGGACAGTTCACATAAACAATAGGCAACAAGGAAATTAGAAGGAAATGCAGTGAGAAAAGGGGTACGGTGGCAAATTAAGATGTTATTTTGTTATTGTGTTTTTGTAACAAATGAAGCTGCCTACTATTTTTCATAAATGATACGGTAAATGTCTCTAAGATAGGGGTCACCACCCCTGCCCCTGGAGAGCTGCCTTCCTGCAGAATTTAGATTCAATCTTTAGATTTTAATCTCACACCCCATCAGGAACTTCTGATTAGTAGGTGAGATGGGAGGATTGGGGTTGAATCTAATGTCTGCAGGAAGGCAGCTCTCCAGGGTTGGGGAGCCCAGCTCTAAGAGGTTTCGGTGCTACAAAGACTTTTAATTTGAAAAGATTCACACTGTCTTTCTAGTTCTCGTCGCTTTAACAGGTGCCCTGTGGATTAACCAGCTATAACAGTCAGTTTTCCTCGTTTTATCAAATGAGTGCTGTTTTACGAACTCGATCAATATTATTTTGTTAAGAGAAGCTTGTTTTCTTTTTATCCGCAGTATGGGCATTTGCTCACAGCGCCCTCTGCTGGACGGGTGCGAAACTACTGAATCCGGACGTAACCAACGCCTAGTATCGCGGAGGAGCTGTGAGTATTTGACTGAATCGCTGTGTATGTGTGTAAGTTCGTGTTAGTGAGCAGTTCTGTCGGATTTCAGAGATCCAGTGCCCTGTGTTTAGGGTGTCAGCGACGGTGGGCTTCTTCTTATTGTTTTATAGTTTTGCTTTGGGGCTCTTTCAGGGGCGGCTAACATTAGCCAGCATCACTAACGTCAGCCAGACTCTGCTTTCAGTCAGTGTAGTTGGTTTAACCCCTACATCAGAACTTTAATTCATGTAGACTTTTCTGGGGCTTTTGTGACTCTCTCCTGCCTTTAAAAGTTTGGAGTTTCGAGATGAGGCAGAGAGGGGGTAGTTTCAGGAAGGCTGTGCTGTAAACAGTAAACAGTTAAGCAGACAGAGTGTGGAAATGAAGGTGAAAATTGTCATGCAGATGATCCTGATCAGGCAGAGTGACCTGTGTCTGAGTGAGAGCTGACCCGACCCGTCTGAACTGGCTTTAGGTGGGGAGGAAGTGGAGGAACAGGAATTCAGTTCATTCCCTTTAGGGCATCTCAACCATCATCTCTGTCCGGCTCCTGTGCTCTCTGGACAGCAGATCTCCTGCAGCTAGGCTATGCTCACTGAGCCTCAAAGTTTTGTTTAGAACTTGGGCTTTTCAACCAGTGGCTGTGAAGAACCTTCTGGTGGTCTGCAGGCCCATCCTCTTTGGGAACCAATATTCAACAGTGGGCCAGTAACACCACTTTAAATCAGAAAAGGAGGGGTGGAGGGTAGGTATGGTTAGGTAGGTACGGGAGGTCAGTCTCATAAACATCGTATAAAGACATGAACAAAGAATCTCACAGAATAAGGCAGATATGATGTCATCGCATAAATAGACTGACTATCGACGTGGAGTCTGACGTAGAGACCTTTTAGAAGGAAACAAGGAGCATGTTTTGTGATGAGATGTGTTGTCTGATGTTAATATCTCATCTTTATTTCTCAGCTATTTAATAAGCTTCTGTTCAGGCCCTAATTCGCACATTCTCATTGTCAGAGAAATAAAGATTTTTCTTGTGGGCAGTTATGTTTTCTATTTATAAACAGGTGGGCCATGAGGTGAGTTTTGAGAATCTCTTGAGATAGACAATCAGTGTAACTCTTGATGTTTTTGTTCTTAATGTATTGTAAATAATGTTTCTCTCATTTCCCCTCATATCTGTAGATGCAGACAATAAAGTGTGTGGTGGTTGGGGACGGAGCTGTTGGGAAAACATGCCTCCTCATCTCTTACACGACCAACAAATTCCCTTCAGAATATGTTCCCACGGTAAGAGACCACCTGACAGCTTGAGTGAAGGTTGATATTTCAGAGCAGATGGGATTTTTTATGGTCCATCATATTTACTAATAGAAATAATTGTTCCCTTTAAGGGATATTAAACATTACACTGTGATATGTCTGTCTGCACAATTAGTCAGTCATCCTGATGTCCATCGGTCAAACGGGACCACCATACTGGCACAAATATAACCAATTAGATATTATTTGGGTGGCGATCCATTTTCAACATGGCATTGATGCTCACATGGTAGCAGGTGTGCTTCAGTCACAGGTGCTGCTGGGGGCTTTTCACATTTATTACCCCTGCTGTATTGAGGTTAGAAAACAATGCTGTGAATGGTGGTCAATGGACTACAATTTATAAAATACAGGTACCTGAAATGGTTCTTTGTAAGAAAAGAAGTAAGAAAATAAGCATTAATACAAAATAAGCATTTTACAAACTGTGTTTGTAATAGAGATGATGAAGAACTGCAGAAGAAACTAATCTAATGTAAATAATAGTTTCTTCACACTTGCATCTCACTTACAAACATTTTTTTTAGGGAAACAAAAGCAGTTTTTCTGTGACATCACTCTTAAGAACCATGTGTGGAGGATGACAGACACAGAAAATATAGGAAAATATGAACTACAGTCTCTAATCACCCACCTACATACTGTACCAATGAGGTGGCCAGTAAGTGTACAACCTGGGCAGTAAGATGTGAAAATCATCTGACACCCAGATAATACCTCGTCAGTGGTGGTCCTGTAGTAAATACTAACAGGCAGAAAACTGCCATTGTGAAATTAAATTTTCATAATGAATGTGTAGGCTCTTGTACAATGCATATAATTCTCAAATAATTTCATATTTTACCACAATTTGATTCGATTCAAAGGTTTAAAAAACTGCCCTCAGTAAACGGGTTGATGTCATTATTTAAGGTGCAGTAAATTGTCGTTAATTTACTTTATTTACTTTATTGTATTTGATTTTATAGCATGGTTTAATGTATTCTAATTTTCTTTTTCCTTTTAAGCAGTAATTACCATTTCTGTCCTTTAGTGACACACAAAAAAATCTTTCATTTTAATTGAAATTAGGGCCTAACAGTAAAGATAAATCCCTCTTGTGCTAGTTGTGTATTTCTAAATTTTGTTGTGGGACACATTTACCCATCTGCATTCATTTTCATAATCCTAAATCCTGAACTGAGCAACAGCCTGCGAAATACTATTATTTAATCATTTGTGTTTTCTTTCATCTTTCAGGTGTTTGACAATTATGCTGTCACTGTTATGATTGGAGGGGAACCCTACACACTGGGCCTTTTTGACACAGCAGGTAATTCAGCTCATGGAACAGAAAGGGCCTGATGTACACAGTTTGGGTGGAGATATCAGAAGGGCATCAAATTACATACTAAACTTGATTCGTTTACTTTTGAACAATATGCAGTTGCTGTCTGATTAAACGGAGGAGAGGGAATATTATGTTCAGGTGCTTATGTTGTGAGGGTATCATGCAGTTGTATCAAGACACATTTTGCGGGTGATTTGCCACAGCTTGGGTGAATTTAAATAAGCGATAAAAAGTGGAAAAAGGTAAAGATGTAAATGTATGAAAAATCCCAAACAAAAAAGTGGTGCAATTCAAAGTGAAAATGTACAAAAACTTGGAAATTACTTGGAAATAATATTAATTGTATTAATTTGCTTTAAATGCTTGAGTAGAAGAAAAAAACCTGTCTGATGGCAGTCAAATGAATTGTCTGTATGATCTCGTGTTCATTACTGAAATTAAAGTCGAATTTGTAGTCCATGAACTCTACTGATGGCCTTCATGATTCTGGATTCGTGGACTGTGGAGGAATCGCCAAAGTTTGAACAGAACAGTGTAGAATTTAGTTTCACTGCCACTGTTACTTTTTACAAAAATAGTTGCCTAAATCTGGATGTGAGGCTGCAGTGAAAACATACAGACTGAGCAGCTGTCTGTCACAAGAAGGGAGTGAAAGGATAAAACTGTTCTGAGAGAACACAATCAGCGTGACCACATATCTACAGACACATCACTGTGCTGTGTGAGTGGAGAGCTGATTTATATTAGTGTGATGTGTGGGATTCTCATATGGACTCAACTATTCATACCAACTTTTAATGTGTAAGAGTTAAAGAAGAAATGTGGAGCGTACTAGACAGGCAATCTCTCCATGCAACTGCTACATTACAAAAAGGATCCAATCCATGACTAAAAACTGTCTAAACCACGAGTTTTCTGATCTGTTTCACCAATAATAACTAATGTAAACATGAGATCACAGGATAATGTTATTCAACATGTTGCTGTGAGATAAAAACCTTGTATATCTATTTTTACAGTTTGATGTAGCTTAAATCTGGGAGCGGCCCTTTAATATTGTCACAAATTGGTGATTAATTAATCAATAGAAGTGGGAATAAAATCTTTTGTACAGTGACTTCCATCGAAAGTTCAGATGTTTCATTTGTTGTAATGTTGCCATTTTGAAAAAGCAGTGCCTGTAAAGCAGCTATCCTAGTTCCAAGGAACATATATTGTGTGACTTAGTAATGTCCCTTTTGCAGTGAGCATAACACAGTCTTATTACTTTAACAGTGAGCTTCAACAGGAACTCTTTTCCCCTGGAAAAGTGTAAACTACTGAAGCAACTGTAAAATGAAAGTTTAATCATTAATAATATCTGATTTAAATTTGAACATGCAGGTGTTATGGTGGTGAAAATTCCAATAGGACTCATCATACAGAATAGAATTAAATAATGCCATAATAAAAATGTATGTGTGTGGTAACTATTAGGATCATGTATGATGATTAAAGGATGATTCTATATTTGTGTGTGTGTGTGTGTGTGTGTGTGTGTGTGTGTGTGTGTGTGTGTGTGTGTGTGTGTGTGTGTGTGTGTGTGTGTGTGTGTTATGTAAAAAAAAATTTAAGGTCAGGAGGATTATGACAGACTGCGGCCACTCAGCTACCCTCAGACAGACGTCTTCTTGGTCTGCTTCTCTGTCGTCTCGCCCTCTTCCTTCGAGAATGTCAAAGAGAAGGTCAGTTCTTTCCCCATGTTGTCCATTCCTCCATCTCCACAAGGGTGGAAATCCCCCCAAAGCTGCAAGGACCACATTTAGACTATAACTCTGAGTTTGTCTCTCTTTTTCTGTGGGAAATTGTGTGGAATTTAACTGCTTCAGGCAAAAATGCTGGTTTACTTGGTTAACTTGGCCAAGAGGGACAAGGGTTCACCTGAGATTATAACACAATAAACTGATTTTAGCTCTGTTATAGACACTGTTGCTGTCCTCTTTCAGCGGCATATTTAGTTACCTTTCGTTGGAAAAGCTGGTTCACTAGGGCTAGATTTTTAGCCTAGCATGGATACACTCTCAATTTTCTTGCAAATCAACTTGCTTTCATTGCTTGCTGCCTTGGTAGGTTCACATAACTGCCTGTATTCCCATAACCAGTTGAGTCTGGAGCTGATGTGCTGCTCTTTAGTGTTGCTAATGTACAGTTGACTGAAAGTAACACCAGTATCAGGTGATTGGGGTACAAAGCCCCAGTCACTTTGTGGAGCAGTGGAACTGTGTTTTCTGGAATGATGATGGCCCATCCAGTACTTTTAGGATGTTGGGCATGAGGTGCCCTGATTGCCCTAACACACAGCTTTCCCCAAAGCTTTGTGAGGGCAAGTACTTTAAGTAGTAATTAAGATCGATTGTAAATTAGAGTGTTTGCTGAAGGCTCACGTGGCTAAAGTGTTGGGTGAATTTGCTCATAAGGATATTATTTTGTATATTTGCTGTTCACTTCACCCTCATCAGTTTTGAAGACAGTCTATAGTCTGTATCTAATCGGGCACAGTATTACGTGACCAATCAAACTTGCACGTAAGATAGGCGGTTGTGATAACTTAAACCTCCGGTTCTGTATCACAGTTGTCAAGTCGTTGCGTTTGTGTACTTTGTGTATTTGTGTATTTGTGTATTCTGTGTATTTTGTCCCCAAACTTTACTGCTCGACATGCTCGCCTACAAAACAGTCTGGATTTCTGTTATTAAACAGAATCAGTTTCCATGCTATAGGAGTTCTATTTGGGGCTGTAGGTGCAGTGGATTTCTATAAACACTCCCAGACTCCTGAATCCCTTCCACACTGTTGCAAAAGGACTTCCTGGAGTGATTGTATATGTGGAGTGAGGTTATATGTGACCACCACCATTGGCTCTTTACTGGCACAGTGGCCAAGTGGTCTGGTATGACACATTAAGTTGGGAAAAAGATGGTGTTTGCTGGTATCCTAATCAGAATGCATTTTACTTCCTTTACTTGATGTGTTTTGAGGGAAATGCAACCTTTTGAAACAAAAGTTCCAGCCTGAAAATAGCCTGCAGTCAGCCAAGAATGAGAAGTGGTCTTGCAACACTACAACAGGTCCACACTGGCCAAGGGGGATAAATACCAGTGAAGCAGGATTAGTGTTTTTGCTCATTGATAGGTGGGGTCAGGGATGGATGAGAAAGGAAAACATTGCGTGATGTTACTGGTTAATATAGATCCAGTCCCTTGTGATTTATTTACATCAGCCAAAAATCAGAAGTCGTTTAGAGATGGAAAAAGTGGTGATGTTCTTTATCGATACAGTCAGTTATTTTGTATAAAACATAACTGCTGTACTGTTGAAAGCATCGTCTTTGTCGACACTATTGCAGGTTCTAAAATCTGCATTTGGGTTTCACTGTGAATACTGTAGCTGAATTTCCAGACAGCAGACTTCCTGTGTGCACAGGAAACATTTGAAACTCTACCATAAATACAGCGCTGCGGTATTTCCCTTTTCTCACCAGCACTGCAGTACAAACACAATCACACTTTGAAGTTTACAGTTGTCTAAAACCAGTTGCACTGGAAAAATTACAAAACGAGTTGAGGTGGATATGGAGGTTTTCCAGGCAGCAGAAGAACGGGTCCATCCCCCTGAATATGAATAAAATGAGCCATTTTTAGTGCTAGGTTTAAAAGAGAAATGAGTGTTCCTCATAGCTGGCTGACTGGTGTCTTCTGCTCATTCTGGTAAATGAACATGATGTCCATGGTTGAGCTTTGTTTTCAGATCCATCCATTTTTGATGCATTTATAATCTCTTGATTAAGATCAGTGTTTTTTTTTATTTAGCAGTTCCATTCAGAACTCAGTCAAGCCAAGCTTGCTAGTCAGGACTGCAAGAATTAGATGATTAGACAATTAATCAAATAATCCATAATCGTGACCGAGTCCTGTTCTGTGCTCACTGTTTCCATGCTTTTGTCTCCAGTGGGTGCCAGAGATCTCCCATCATTGTCCTCGTACTCCATTCCTGCTGGTGGGCACCCAGGTGGATTTGAGAGATGACAGTAATACAGTGGAGAAGCTAGCCAAGAACAAGCAGCGCCCCCTGTCACCTGAGAGTGGAGACAAGCTGGCCAGAGACCTTCGAGCTGTCAAATATGTGGAGTGCTCCGCCCTCACGCAGGTATCACATTACAGTGCCTTTCGCTGTATTACTTGCATATATATTCTTCATGTTCTGCTTGAGCGTTTATCTCATAACTTTCAAAATAGTTTAATGTAGACAGTAATGGAAAACAGGGATGTCCCGATTCAGCTTTTTTTTGACCAATGCTGATCCAATCCAGTCCAATCATTGTGTTTCTACCAATAATAAAGTGTCTCCACTTAGGTAAGATGTGCCATTAATTAACAGTAGTAAAGTTTATTTTTAGTGATCAGTTCATATTAAAGCAATAGAACACGAGAGAGTGTTACTGTGAAATAACAGCACCAGTCTGACAGTAACACACGATGTGTTCTATTCATTTTATACAACAGCTTGGAAAAGAAATAAGTGTGAAAATGAACTGAGCTGTGATTACCACGTTTATCATGTTTAATATCAGCTTTTGCTTCCACTGAATGCTAGTTACTTAACTAGCAGTTTGTTTCTGTGTCACCGTAACAAACTCTAATCACACTGCAGTTGTAGCCGCTTATCCAGCTCAGACCAAAACATTACATTTTGTTTCCCACTCAGTCTTCTTCTTGTGATCTCAGCCCCAGGGAGAAAGCTGAGTTGCATGACTGGTTAACCTCACAAGTATTTTACACATGGTAACACAGAGACAAGCCATAAACACAAAGGGGGAACACTTCCGTGAGCTACATGAACCCTGACCAGTTGGCCCATTTCCCCAATCGAATTGAGTCACTGTGTCCATATTAAGTTTATAGAAGCTGTTGTGAGGGTCCTCCTTAAGGCTGCTGCTGGCCTGCAATCAGAGCAACAAGAAACTGGCAAATCAACATCCTGGTCCACCACACAGTCCTTTTAATGTCCTTTTGCTTGGATCGTTTATGTAACTAAAAGAGTTCATTTTGCAGCGCTGTTTAGTGGAGTGATGCAGTGTTTGTGGGGGAAAAAAGTGCTGTTGTGGTGAGAGGCACAGTTCGCACACTTCTCAACCAATCATTTTACACTTCCAGAAGTATCTGTTGTATAATATTAGACATTCTAAACTGATTTACTGTGTTTGGTTGCAATATATGTAAATAAGTTTGAATATTTTCAGTCCAGTCTGTCCAGTCTACCTCAGTATTCAGCTCCTACCATTTCCTCTGTGGAATCACTGAAAGACCCATTTGAAGAGAAGGAGAAACCCTTCTTGCTGTTTTGTCTTAGTGTCTAACTTTTGTTTGTTTAATCCACATGTTTAGAAATTTCTCTGTATCTCTTTGTCTCTCTCACCCCCTCTCTTAGCGAGGACTGAAGAATGTGTTTGACGAGGCCATCCTGGCAGCACTGGAGCCTCCAGAAACCAAACCGAAGAAGCGCTGTGCTCTGCTGTAGAGGAGAGCAGGGGTTGACGGACAGACACTCCAGAGAGAAAGAGTGGGAGAGAGTACAGTAAGGGATTTTGGGATAGCAGGAAACATCAGAGAAATCTTTGAAATAATGGAAACAACAAGGAGCTAGATCATGAGCATAACGGTAAGGGATGGGCTTTACAGTGTATTTGAAATGGCAAATAAAAGTAAAAAATTGCACACAGTGCCTTTAAAATAGCACACAATGGCTAAGAAAAAAAACTTGACACTTGAATCAGCAGCTCTTCTGACAAGCTAGGAAATGATTAAATAGTAGTGAAAAGTGGGAGCACTTTATGAGACTGTATAACGTATTCCTGAATCTCTTTCAGCTGCGCGCTGGCAGCTTTTTACTGAGAAACAATTCCAGGCTTTTGGTTCTCATTTGCAAGACTTCACAAAGCCAGTCATGGGCTACTAAATGCCAGTGCCTTTTCGCAATAATAGTTAACCTGGAGTGTGTTCTGAGCCTTACAGTGTTCAGCCTGTAATAAGAACATGGCAAAATATGAAAGATGTCTCCTAACATTTTTTTGACAGCCACTCAAGAGATTTTTACTGGGAAATTGTTCTCGTTGTATTATTGTGGACAGCTACAGTGTGCTTAAAATACTTTTTCACACACTTACTGGCTACAAAAAAATATTTATGGGATTGTTTCCTTTAATGTACAGACTTTTTGTCCAGAGCTGCAAAAAGGTCCTTCCAATTGAATGGAAACCCTCGATAGAGCCTATTAACAGGACTCTTACTTCACTTTGTCAAGCAAGTCAAGTGGAGCGCTGGGGGTTGTCCTTCTGCAGGGCATATCAAAGAAATTGAATTTTATAGAAATAATATTTTTATAGCCACAGTCAGGAGCTGTATGTGTTCAGAGCAGTGTAATATTAACAGAGTGCCCCGATATATCCATTTGCTTCATCCAGTGTTGCTGCTGTTTAGAAAAAGCCACTGCTCATGAAGTACCAAAAATGTAGTCTGCATGAGGCTACAGCTCCTGACTCTGGCTTTTATGCCATACTTTAGTAAAGGAATACTCCAGCGTGTTTCAGGCTAATCATGATTTGACTCTTCTGTTTCGTAGTGAAGACCAAAAACAGAACAGAAAGCTTGCTGACTTAAATATACAGGACAATTCAAACCTGCAACCTGAACACACTGAACATAACAATACAGGTCTCAGGAAAACAGATGTCAGAATTACTGAAGTTCTTGGCAGATTTTACCCCCAAACACTGGAGAAATATAGCTCAGATCCCAGTTACATTTACATTCCCCAGGATAGGCAGGAACTTTTGAAACACTTGGGGGAACTTTGAGGGTGTACTTGGTTTTGAGTGGCAGTAGACTTTGCCACAGAATATTCATTCTGGAAAGCATTTTCATTACTGAATAGACACATTACACCACTTCATTATATGATTATACAGCTTCATATAAAATATTTAGATTTTCTTCATAAATATTTTGTCAGTGTCACCTAAAAACCTATGACTAAAATGGATCCCTACTTACATTTTAGGGCACTAATAAGTTGGTCAGCCATTTTTCCTCAGAATCATAAAACAAACTGGATTTTCACTTTAATCTCACTGTAATTTATTGTAAACAGTATGTCTCAATACATCCACTGGATGTGGACCAAAACACATTGAGTCTTCTTATTAAGCAACACAGGAATAAAATGAAGTTTGCTTAACGTTTCACAACATTTGCTCTTATAAGCCATTTATGGTAGTTAAGTCACTTGACACCCGGAATTCCCAATATTTTCCCATGATTTTTTGTAGTATAATGCCTTTGTTTTTAAGCAACATAATGGCCAATGATTATTCCATCAACAGAAGTGCTTTACTCGCTTAAAATCATAAGTCAGTTTACGTGTTTACAGTGTTCATTACTAATCTGCAGTACTAATCTGGGAGTAAGGATCCATTTCGGTCACAGTCTGTATCTTAATTTTTGGTGAATTTTTTTGTTCTTTACATTGTTCCAAAGTAATTAACCAATAGAAATGCTCCAAAAATTACTTAATAATAGCAGTTACTTAGCAAGTGCCAGCAGAGTTCTAGTAAAAGTTGGCAAATTTTTAGATTGAGAAAATAATCTTGTGCTACAGATTGACGGATTGTGTTTGGGTTGAAAAACGCTGGAGTATCCCTTTTACAAAGTCTTACCTTTTTCTTTTGGGTGCATTCATTTAATGGTGATGTGCTTTGAAACTTGAGGTTTTTTTTTTTATGATTTTCTTTTCTTTTTTGATAGACCTATATTTTGTGATTTACTGATAATAATGTAACAGTTTGACATGTGCTATTTTGAATAACCATTTTAACAACAAAGTTTAGAGGCCTTAAATGTGGCTTATGCTTATTCCAGCTCTGCAATGTTTGTTTTTAATTTCACTATATTTGTAATAAAAGTGGTGCAACTTACAAAACTGCCGAGACTCTTTATTCTAGCTTTAAATATCAGGATGAATATATGTTTAACGTGTTATACAGGTCATACACCACACGTACCTCAGTGGATTAGTTCAGCATTTTGTGTGTAAACCAATTTAATTTGACCAGGCAGTCAGAGAATATAGCAGCAAGAACAGAACAATGCAACCATCGTGCAGCTGGACAACATGCTGGTACGTGCACATACAGTAAAGTTTACACAGACTGATCAGGAATGCAGACTTACAGGCAGAATAGGAATTCAAATAAATAAGAGATGAGAGACACAATCAGTAAAACTGATGAGGAATTATAAATACTGCCAATATGCAAATTTCACTACTCTATAATTGTAACACTACTACATTCTAAAGGCCAATAAGGAAGTGTTATTCCAGGGTTAATTTCCGCCTTAAAGCATTGTCTGATCAAGTTAGTTATGTGTGTGTGCGTGCGTGTGTGTGCATGTGTGTGTGTGTGTGTGTGTGCGCATGCATGCATCACTTGGGGAGTTTATTATAAGCAAACTGCTCTAAAAATAGGTTGACTTGACCTTCATTTGTGTTCATGAGTGTGTGTAAAGGTAGAACTGCATACATAAAAACAGGGTCAACACAAATTGAGGGACTGTGTTTGCATGAATGTATCTAAGAATATCTGTTCCATTTCATAACCTTTACAATTCATTGTGCCTGTTACAGACTTTAGGCTGAGAAGCCCTTGCAGTGAAGCCTTAAAGCTGTAAGCCCTTGTTTCAAACATCATGTTTATAAAATAAAGACAGGAAAAGTCAAAGAAACCTGCATTTATACATTGATTGCTGTTGAAACGTCTTCTATTAATTTGGTAGTCACAGTGTAACTGAAGTAATATACTGTTTGTGTATTTTATGGAACACATTGAGTAAACATCCACAGAGCAGTCTAGAAAACGGTAAGGGATGTCTTAAATTTGATAACATAGATTACCCTTTAGCACTGATCAACTCTTCCAAAATCCTGTTTGCAGGTACAAGAAATATTTGGAAGAGGCTGTGAAAGAGGAATCAGTAATTAATTTCAAGGGATCACTTACTTTTTCACTCGAGCTGTTTACTCAATGTGCTCGATAAAAGACATAGACTGTTTAGAGTGCCTTTGATGATTATACTATATTATTAGTAATAAATGCCGAATTTCATTGTATTTCCAAATGGTTGTTATTTTCTATGTAACTATCTTTACAAGCCCTAAACTGTCAAGAGGTGATCCATTCCATTGTTCTCTCAGTGACAGAGCAAAAAAAAAAAAAAATCTAAAATAAAATCATTTTTAAACAAGGGCACATATTGGGTCACCTCATTGCACAAATGTTGCAAATGCCCAAGTTGCTGTTTAGAAAAGGATTTCATTGTGTGATAGAATGAAATTCTGTGTGTGTGTGTGTGTGTGTGCGCGCGCGCGTGTGCGCATGTATCACTCTCTACAGGTATGAATGAGCACAGTGTTTTTGCACTGCTGGCACCGGACTGAGCAGCACCAAGAGAACTTGCAGGAGCAGCGCTGAATCACCTCAGCCCTTCCGGCCCGGAAACCTGGCCCACAGCACACCAGCTCACAGCCATCCGGCGCCAACCGTGATGTTCCTTTATCCCAAGGAAGAAGAGAAGGAGGGAAGAAGAAGATCCATTCAGTTCAGTTAGTCTGCATCTGTAGCATAGATCTGAATTCAGTGTGGGAGGGGTCCTTATCTGATCTCTCAGTATGTCTCATCAGCTCATTGCCTTCCCACTAAAATAAGAAGGTACTTCAACCTTCAGTGAGGACACAACACAAAAGCTCTACAGAATTAACTTTTTGAATTAAATTTTTGAATGCATAATTTAATTGATTATATATAATCAAAAAAGTCATTCAGAGTGGTTTAATGTGCAATGGGTAGTTGTAGAGAAGCTTAATGAAAGAGATTAGCAGATTAATGGTGAGAGGAAACAGGGTTTCAGGGTCTACAGTGCAAATACTTTACAAATGTACTATTTACCATCCAAAACTACCAGCAAACCTGCCTGTTGTATTTGTATATATAATGCTGATGGTAGTAAATTGGTGGCACAGCAGAGAAAATTGCTCTTTTGCCTTGCATTTATCTCTTTCTCCCTGAAGGAACTCTGCCACTCAAAAGTTTTAGAACATCTCTCTTTCAGTAGTCCACAGGCAGCGCTGCATGGCTCAGGCTAGCCTGCTTTTCTTGTTTTTACCATCTAAGCAATGACATTCTTACTGCTACTCAACTAGTCAAACCTGCAGCTCCAAGTGTTCTCTTCAGAGTTGAAACTGAGACTTGGTCCAGTGTTAAGCTTTGTTATAAGGTATTCTCATGTGAGTCACCTACAGTATCACACAAGCTGTTGCCACTGTTGCTTGACTTCTCTTCTTGAACCAGGGAGTGTTTTTTCAAATGTTAAATAGTTAATAGTAATAAAATCTGTTCCAAAGGTTTTTTTTGGTCCAACTGACATCATTTTTGTTCATGATTTCTGGGACTGCATTACATTATACTGTGTATATATTTTGTTCGATCATTTCATGACTTTCTAAAAAGTTATGAGTACAAATCCAGTGCCCAGTTTTGTATCTTTTTGGTACAAATGTAAATCAGTCATTAGATGCTGTCTCTAACTCATGCTTAGAATTGATAGCATTATTGTAATAAAGAATGATCTTCTGCTGGAACAATTAACATGCAATTTAAATAATAAAAGTGAGTCATTTCTTGAGGCTCTTAGTACTTCTTGTACAAGTTATAAAACTTTGACTTTAAAAAAGTTGTGGAATAAGGCAGGTTTAGTTATTACTCTCACCATTGCAGCGGCGACCAGCTGTGCCTGGGATACCATTTTCAGGGTCTAGACGGCAGAAATCTGGTGAGGTGGACAAGTACACAAGGTCACGTGCAGCCGGCGGCTTGACCTGGGGGTCCTTAGGCAGCAGAGCTGTGCGAGAGCCCACTCGTGTCAGACGAACCTAAGAAGGACCGGAAAAATATGTGATCTTTTGACTTTACTGCATACTTTTAGAAACATCTGTAGCTCCATCTTGTACAGTTAGACTTTAGACTGTAGGGCAGATGTGATCATTCTATGTCAGTGATATTTGGAGGATTTTTTTTGGCAATTATTACTGGCTATCAAAAGTTTACAGCATATGTTTAAATGCTGTTAGCCTCAATCAACACATCTTTGACTGTCCACTGTGTTTATGGAGGCATTGTTTATTGATGCTGTGGTCATTCATTCATTCATTCTTGGCATTCACTCTTATTTAACAAAAACACAAATATATACAGTACAATGGGCAAAATTGAGGTCAGATTGAGGTCATGGTCATTTATTGTATTATAAATCAAAAACATGATTATCTTGACAGGCCTGGTGTTAGCCATCCTATAACCCTTAATCTGTAGTCAGTTTCTGACCACAGAGTCACTCTTGGCTGGATAATTTTAGATGGTATCGATCAAGCTGTGGCACAGGCACACTTGCCAAGGTTACCTCTGTGCTGAGAAGAGCCCAATAATGAGTAGAGGTTGATGGCAGATTACAGCTAAGTGAGTGGTTGACCTATATAGTGGAATTAGTGGACCTAATAAAGTGAATGGAAGCTCACTGGGTTTCTAATAAAGTGCAGAGTGTAAGTGTTAGAAATAAGCCAAGCTTATCTGTTCTGTTGTGAATTAGCTTGGAATGAATGCTTCAGTGATTGCTTCTGCTTTAACTCTGGTAAAGTTCTGGTAAAATGCACTTGTTTTGGAACTGATAACCCTATCAGTGAGATATTTTTGGAATCACACAGGGTCAGTGACAAGTGGTGGAGTGTGCACCTCTGTTGCTCCATCAAAGCGCTCCTTCAGCACAGCACCAACCCTGCGAAAGGGGGGCATGACCTTCCAGCAGGTTCTAAGCTCACAGGAGCCTGACACGCCGTGGCACTTGCACTCGACCTGCATGTTGTGGAGAATAGCCTGAGGGAAGAGTGAGAAATAGAAAGAGGGATGAATGGAACTGGAGTGAAACGTAGAGAGATAATCTGACACCTTAACAGTCAATTCTCTGCGCCCACCTTGCGTCCTGCTTCATTATTGTGGATGTTCATTAATGGACGTCCTGATGAAGTGCCTTTTGCACGTTCTGGCTCATCCACGAATGTTTGCGAGAAGGCCACTCCATAGGACAGGTTATCTGAACAGCCAGACCACTGGAACCCTGCAGAGACACACTCAATACTGAGATTACTTGAATAAAGGTCGGCGTGATAAGGAAACATCATTGAACTCCTATCCTCTCTGTCACCCATAATTCACTGACAGACTTGAAACTGATGTCCTTGCTGTCTTTGCAAAAAGGGGCCAAATTCATTAAAAAAACAAACAAACAAACAAGCAAACATAAAAATACAAGACATTACGAAGTCTTTATTATCTCCCTCAGCTGTAAATAAGAAAGTAAGATATGTATTAGGAAATTCAACATGCTGACTACTTCATTAAATATCCATCAGCGTTCAGCAGGCAGGTTAGTTTGCAAACCAAAGGTTATATTTCAGCCTCTGCATGCATGGATTAGATACAGATAACATTTGGTTTTGTCTGGTGGTTAATTTTAACTGGACAGTATGTACCCCAGTATGTCTTCCCCCATGCCACCACAATAAATGTCATTCATTAAAGCAAGTCCTTGGTCCTGTGGTATCTGTCAACAAGACATTACCAGCAGAATCTTCACTGCCTGTAAATTGTGAAGTATAATGGTCATGAACGAGCTTTGGGTACCCATGGTAGACAGATTCTTGGTAGACAGATTTTGGTAGATACCGACAATTGCACAGACCTGATGTTTCAGAAATGACAATCTGACTCTTGTCAAAGCCTTTAATTTTTCATACTAGTCTTACATTTCTTTTTTTGCCCAAAATAATAGAATTCTGTGGGTAAGGTTCCAGAAGATCCAGCGTAAGACGCATTCACCTGCTTTTCTCATGTGGAACACAGAGATATTTTAATGTCATATGTTTGAAGGTTTTTTTATTCTCTCTCTCTGTGACTCACCCTCTGGACTGACCCCTCTAACCTTTCGGTCACAGCCACACCTCTCCAACTCCCCCCGGCTGCAGCCTCGTGTCACTGCCATGGCCACTGCTGCGGATGACAGAGCATGGACGAAGGCGGCCTCCCGTGTCCCTGTGCACAACACACACAACGCTCAGTGATACATGCACACCCAGAGCATGCACTGGTTTACCGTACTAACATTCATGCTTTTGCCTGAGACTTAGTGTAAGAAATATCACAAATTAGATCAAAACAAGGGGGGGTGTCTTGGTGGCATCTAGCCAGTATTAATTCTGACTAATTCTGACCTTGGTTCATCACACGGCCAAACACATTAATGCCACGAGGCGTAGTGGAGCAGTTCCAGCGGCGGTTCCTGAACTGGTGCTGACACTGCCAAGATAGACAAACAGGCAGAGAGGCAGACAACTGGGTGTAAACACTGGGCTGTGAGAAGGAGTTTAATGATTCCTTTGTAACACATACAAGATGGGATTTCATTTATTTTAGCTATTTTTTGTTGAACTATGTCTTTCAATACCTTACAAAAATACACATTTTGGGAGTATATACTTTATATACGGTTAAATAATAAACCACTGTTGGTACACTATAGACACAATACTGTTTACTGAAATAAGAGATTTCCTGATAAACCTAGATTACTGCACATTTTTCCGTGAAATAATCACAACTCAAGTGTGCTTTAAGTTCTCAGTCGGGTGGAATACACTTTTTAACCTTAATAAAATCTTTTATTGAAACGTTAATCCCTCTCAGTGCCACAAAACCATCATAGGAATAGTCTCCATGTTCACTCAGTAATTCAGAAAAAAATATAATATCTTCATCAACCCACTCTTTTATATTAATTATTCCACATTTTACATGTTTGCGGGAAATGTTATGTTAAAATGCAATCTTCCTATAAATAAGTGCTTGTTTATGGTTTATATGGTTTGGTAAGCAGTTTCTTCATGGATTCTTTTTCAGCAGACTTCCACACATGGGACAGAAATGCATCATTGGTGAGTGATACATCATGTCTTCAGCATGTCATTATTATGAGATGTTATGATGTAATTATGAAATAAACATTTTTTAATATGAGAAAATCTCTTGTTATATTTAAAATTTCATAACATAAGTATCTTGTTATTGCCAAAAATTAAATATAAATGACAAATTTCTGACATCTAGTAATTATGAGAAAGTCTTTAAATATGGAAAAAATATGTTGATATGCCTGTTAATAATGAGATGTGCACTTATGCTTGTGCTGTGGCATAAATAAATAGTCATTATAATTACATAATATCTCATAATAACTAGATACTCCATCATAATTACAAGTTATTTTGTCATTCTTATGACATTATTTGTCATTTTTATGGAAAAGTATTTCAAGTTTACAATAATATATATAATAATATAAATAATAATATAATAAATGTATTTTTAAAATGTTTTCTACAAGTTATTCTATCAAATTTGTCATGTCATTTTTACGACAATATCCCTTAAGTTTTTTGTGATTACAAGATGGTCTATATAGTATGTAATTTTCATGACATTATCCAAGAATAACAATAACATTTTCTCATAATGATGAGGTGTTTATGTCAATTACATAACATAACAACTCATAATAATGCCATATAGTTAATACATATATTTAATCCCTCTGTTGGTAGTTTAAAGCTTGTTGGGGGGCATTTTCAAAAATATGATCAAGTATGATATTATTTTGGTTTTGCAAATAAACCCACATAGCAATGAGTGTTTGGACTAAATATGGATCAGATCTGAACTGTAAAACAGTGCCCCAGATTTGGTGCAAATGTGTTTGCTATCTGAGATACAAATAAGCATCAACACCAGCCTTATTCATTTCACTTTATATTTGGTCATTCAGCAAAATTGTACACGTCAGATATTTGTAGATGTGTGTTTCATTTGCTGATCACCATCTCACCTCCTCAATGACCATCTCTGCAGCTTTTCTTACGGACTCCATAACCTCCCCCCGCGCCCGACACACCCCCACCTGTCCTGCAGAAAGCCCCCTCAGACGCCCACATGGCCCGTCGCCTGATATTGGACGAGATCGTGGCAACCGGGCCAGAGATCTAAAGTGGAGGGAGGGAGGGAGGCAGGGAGAGAGAGATGTAAGTAAGTCAATAAGTGTAACAGACAGGAGGACAAGGTTTAAATAGGAGGAGAAGACAATGAATGAGGGGCAAAAAGAAATGAGGCACAGGAGAGAGATGGAGTGTTTTAAGAGTTGAGAAAAACAAAGAGGGAGGTGCAGAGGGTGCGTGAGAAGAAGAAAGATGTTACCATCTTTTACAAGTTACAGCATTATAAACAGACAAATCCAGGCGCGCCAACTTACAGCCAGTTGGTCGCCATGGAGAGGTGGGCTGCCCATAGCAACAGCAGGAGTCGTCGTCCCGTGTGTTTCACAGAGGAGACAGTTGGCATCAGACTGTCCTTCTTCTGGTGGTCTGCGGTGTGGTCTGGGTGTGTGGACAGAGGTGTGGAAGTTTTTTGTCCCTTCTCACTCTCAGCTTTGGCGTTGGGGATTATCCCCTCATATCTGCTGAAAAGGGTCAACATGTCTATTTTATAAAGTGACCTTCATCCTCTAGGTTTCAGTATCAGTTAGTCATTTTGAAGCCTATCTCCCGGTAACTACTCTACACATATACTGGGTAGTTACACACTCCTAAAAATGACGATGCATCAAATGGTTCTTTGGCCAATGCCAGAGAAGAACTACTTGTAATTGTAGAGATGAGTGTGAAGAACCTCCATAGAAGGTCCAAAGAATCTTCACATGAAGCACCTTTAATTTTAAGAGTGTCAAACTGAGGAACCAAAGTGATTGAGGATGCCTTTGAGGGACTGAAGGGTTAAAATAGATGACAGTATATTTTTTAAAAGGCCTCTTTTACACACCCTGGCCTAGAATCATTAATCTAACTGAAGTTCTTGGCAAAACATTTACAGGACCCTCCCAGCAACAGCATCAGTACCAAGAAACCTACCTCAGTAGATTACGATAAATTATCATGCACTCAAAATAGATATGTTTCTAATGGATCTTTAAGCAATGTCATTGAAGATCCACTGTGGTCCCATACAGAACCATGTTTGTAGTGGATCCTCTATGGCATCACTCTAAGAACTATTCAAAGCACTTCTATTTTTAAGATAGCAGAGATTGTATCATTGGCTCATTTACAACAATCTGTGATTTTGTCCAGTAAGTAAAGATGAAAAACAGTCTTACCAGTTCAGACCGAGCACAATGACCATCCACTCAGAAAAACATCCAGCAGGGTTGCCTTTTTTCCAAATTCACTTTGCGCAGATGTGAGTCCAGAAAATCACAGTGTCTTAACCTCACCGTGACCATCAGTCATCTTACTGGATTTTGACTCATGGCTCTATGTATGAGCAATCAGTTTATACAGAGATTAGTGCTGATGTTGACCAGTCTTGTAACCGAAAATAAATCTGAAGCGTGTACCTCTAGTTATCACATCCACAATTCTAGTTATTGTTGCTATCTATGTCTTTCCTATCAATCTGTACTGAACACCAGTGGACTCTAACAAAACAAACATTCACTTAATCACTAGTGTTATTTCCATAAAGAAGAAAAATACATGTCCTGTCCAAAAAAGAAGATATTTCAGCCCATTCTCCAGATAGAAGAAAGTCCAGTAGAGTCAGATAGACTGAATGTAGATGGAGCGTTAGGAGAGGGGTTATAAAGGAAGCCAGGATGGAGGAACAGAGGGAGGGATGGAGGGATGGGTAGAGGAGGAGTAATGGGTCAGACTGTAGTACATTAAGAGTGACATGGAGAGATGAGTTTGGCCTCATTATCACTGTTAGCTGAGAACACAATGTGTGACCTCACCTTAGAGGCAAGTTATTGTTCAGCTCGTGGAATAACTGTGTGTGGATGTGTTAAGAGGTGAAAGAGAAGATGACCCAATTCATAACTTGAATGAATGCAATTATAGTTTCTGTGTATGTGTCTATGGGGATGTGTGTGACATTGACATTAGTGAACCATTCACGTATCCTAGGTCAGGCCAGGTCTCCACTACATTTGATCAGATTTATTTTGATCAGACCTATAACATATTTAGTTATTCAGGAACAGCTGTGATTGGCCAGAAAGATCATGGCACACAACACATTTATATTTAAGAGTTTATGTAACATATATAAATCTAAAAAATATGAATATATAAAAATATTAATCTAATTTAAATATTTACCTAACCCCTTATCTTATCTATAGCTGACAAGTTTCACATCTTTAACCTGTAGAATTCTAAGAAAGAAGTGAACTTTAGCTGTTTTCTGAGCTGGATTACTTGCTGATAATTCATTGCAGAATGAGGATATATCATGGTTATATCATGGTTAGATAGTCTTTTAGTTTGTAACAATATGACTGTAGGTTACTTTGAGTGGTTACTAACCCCAGAAAATGGCATATAACTGCAAAATGCAGTGTTAAAGGACACATATCTTGGCATCTGATTGCTCCTCACTTTTCTGAAATTAAACACCTTAATTAGTATGTAAACCTAATCCCCTAATTCCTACAATCAATTTCTGGAAACTACCTTTGTGAAAAATGTTATTTTAATTTTAAATTAATTGTTTTCTGAAAATACACAAGCACTTATGTGCAATTGCAGAGAATTGTAGAGAGGTATTGTCAATAGAATAGGATTCTCTGGAGCAAGTAAAATTTTGGCACCAGGGCAAATGCCAGATGTGGGCTAGAGTGGTATAAAGACTTTATTAAAATTATTGGGATGAGTTGTGGGTTAGGTGAGGTGATAATCATTCTGAACTCACTAACACTACAAGCAAACATATCCACACAGAGGTGTGCCACAATCCAGTAGAAATCCTTCCATCAACGGTAGACGGTTACTCAAATAAATACCATTGATTTTAGAACAAGCAAAGGAATCAGGTGTCCCAATATTCAGCCTATACAGCACTTTAGCCCTGTCTGTTTGTGCTGTATATACTGTAAGGAGTGTTTCTGTTGTTTTTTGAGTGAGGAAAACAGTGGCATGTTCAAAATTAGTGGCATTCATTATATTTAATTGTTGCCCATATTTTAAATTCAGGAAATACATAGGATTTGATCCAAATGTGCAGAAAATGCAAATATATATGTAATCTAAAAGAAACTATAACTATTTTGGTATATCAAACCTCAATATGCTTAAGAATAATGGCAATATACAATTAGATATGATGAAAACCAAGATTTTTGAGATATAAAGTCAAAACATTTCCTTAATATATACATCTCAAATTAAGATAATTGGAGTAGTAGACTTTTTAACTACTTACAGTTTTTTGGTGAATAAAAGTATGCCAAACTATGAAAACATCCCATAAAGTTAGCCTAGGGTTCAAAGGTTAAATAATCTTCAATTAAAAAATCTCAAAATGCAATGTTTCTATGGCATGATTTGAACAAGACTGCACTTCAGACTTCAGGTTTCAAGACATCCCTCCAGAAACCAAACCATTTCACAAATGACCCACTCGTCCTTTTCTCTGTTATTAAATTGTATGCAAATGGTAACTCACATAACAGACGTGATATTATGGTATGGTCATTTTTTTTATATCTTGTACAATATATATTTTCATATATTGATGTTTCTGACATATTGCCCAGCCCTACAAGAAAAGTGTTTCCATGTAACCCCACGGGTTTAGAGGCATATGTATTTGATGAGGGCTCAAACTGTTCTCCAGTGATGTGTGACCAAGCCACTAATAAAATTCAGACTCACAGTTCTTTTGTTCTGAAGAACAAAGTTTAATTGTCATTGTGATTGAAATTCAGTTTATTTGCAGAGTGATCAGCATATTAATGTCAAAATTTCTCTGTGAATATTTGAGTAGAAGATGAACTCCAAAAGAGTTTTTAGAGTCAAGAAAGGAAAGGGGCATCATTTAAAATTCTGGCCAGCTCAGACCTTAATTAGATGGTTAGGAGTGTGGATAGTTTACAGTCATTGTTAGGAAAAGCCACGAAAAATTTCCATCATCAATCCATCCATGTTTCTTTCAGACTGGGGTCGCACCAGGTCTGGAGCACTTCAAAATACACTTCAGCACTTAGTTACAGTACACGTTACTACAACTTTCCTCTGTCTGCACATGTGTGTCTGCGTGTGTGTGTGTGGGTGGGGGGGTGTAGATGCATGTTTGTCACCTAGTGTCAGCAAAGGCTACGTCAGAAAATGTTGCCCCTAAATCCTGCAGCCCTCACAAAACGGCTGTGTGTAAAAGAGCCAGCAGAGAGCGAGAGTGTGAGAAAGAAATACGGGCCTCCACAATAAATCACCAGATAGATACAATGCAGAAGAGGAAGGGCAGCACAACCACAGCCCAGAACCCACCCCAGTGAACACGCCTTACCTAATGTTTAATTTTCCCAAACTTTGTTGCTCGTTTTACGAGTGTCCCCCTCCCCGTTTACCCCTCTTCTCCCTGCTCCCTCATCCTTTACTCCTCTGCATTGTCTTAAAAGAAGGGATGACATTTAGACAAGAGGGGAACTGCAGTGGCAACAAATATTGGAACTGGGGAAAATAAATCACCTCTGCGATGAGGGGGAGGTTGGTGGGACCCTGACACTAAAGGTTTCAATAGAACATTTAAAACAAAGGATTTGGACAGTTTTTCATCTTTATTTTTGCATCATTTAGGGACAGAGGAGTCTGTGCTGTGTGTATGATTGTTGGTCATGAAGGACCATAGTCTAAAATGTCAAGCCAGAAAAAATGGGTGGGAAGGATGTACAGATGTGTGTTTGAGTGTGTATTTTACATTTCTTTGAATGTGTTAAAACTGATACTCACCCTCAAAAGCTGCATTCAAAATTGCATCCTCTTAGAGAAACTGTACAGTGATAGACATTGGGTAATGTTCGAATTCTCAATGAGAAATATTTTCACTATTGCATTCCTTGGTCATTTCACTATATAGCAAGCAGTATGTAGTGACCAGTCACTGAGCTAATCAGTGACCATTCTGTACAGACCTGAGCTTTGTCTGAAAATTTGCTCTGTTAATTCTCCCTTACATGCGAAAATCCATATCACTATATGGATCATATTAAAGGCAAATTCAACAAGGCAGAACTACTTATCTTGACCCATGATTTTTGCAATATCCCATGGTAGCTAAAAAATGCTGCACTGATCTGTATGTGGGGCCTCCCTCAATGAATGTGAGTGTGATTTCTGCCACTGTCACTGGCCTGTTTGCACGGACAGTTCTAGCAGTACATTGCAGAGCACAATCATTAAGTGCCCATGGGTGGCCACTGAGCTATCCACTGTGGGTGGCAATGCCTTCCATGATGTATTCCCAGTACAGGGAACACGTGTTGGCATTCTTGAGCTATCCCCTGAGACAAAATATGGATTGCTATCCCCGGATACCTCCATGAATGGCATTTGAAAACAATTTTAAGAGAAAACTTTCATTTCAATGCTTGTAGATCAATTTTCCGGACATAAAAATTGAACATATTCTTAATCAGTTTATGTAACGGCTGGGTCTGTGAGACCTTGAATGCTTCAGACTTTTGGTACCTGACACACAAGCATACACACACGCGCGCGCACACACACACACACACACACACACACACACACACACACACACACACACACACACACACACACACACACACACTGGGGGCTATTTAGCATGGCCAATTCAGCAAACGTGTATTTTTGGGAGGCAGGAGAAATATCTCCTCACAGACAGTGACCCACACAGAGATCGAACCCACAACCCAGGGCCCATGAAGCTCTGTGACATCAAAGAAACACTTTTGGATCAATAATGAACCATGATTGTAATAGAGATGTGTGAGTGTAAAGAATCTTTATGCTGGTAGAAGAACATTAGCTTCTGGATCAATTAATTAATCTCCTAAAATCAAATGAAGTTTCTTTAGACTATTCAAATTTTCTTAAATATGATTTTCATTGTTAGATTTTCTTATTGAATTGTAATTGTAAAGGTGTAAAGGTGTTTCCAAACCTTTGAAACATCTTTCAAAACACACATTTATCAGTAAGCTTAGTATCTCTAACTCCTCCTCCAGCTGTGAAAATGATAAACATCTGCACTTTCCTCTGCTGCTGGCCCCTCTGTCTGAGCCTCTTCACCTTTCCCATTCTTTTCCCTTCCCTTTGTCACTCCCTATCTATCTCTCTTCTTCTCTCCAACCTCTCTTTGTGCCCCAACATCCTTCCCAGTGACGTCTTACTCTGTCTCCCCCGGCAACACCATGACAATGTGTAGCCCAGTGTCATGTCCGGCGCCTCTGGTCTCCTCCTCCCTTGGTCATCAGGCCCTCTCTCATAAATAACACCCCTCACCGTGGTTTTACACCCAATGCCCCTGATCCCGTTTTATACTCCAACAGAACACTAATTGATGCTAATTGCCATAGTTTTTGTTTGACTTGCCTTGTGATGAGTGTTTGTATGTGTTTTGTGTGTGTGTTGCCACTGTATGCAGTATTTGCTTAACCATTAAACAGGCTTAATATCCAGTAATTTCAATGAATTACAAAAGAGCAAAATATGTAATATTTCATATTTTGAATAGACAGTGTCTGTAGTGAATGGGACTAAATGAATGGACCTAACAGGTTGCAAGAGAAACGTTCTGCATAATTTAGTGACAGATATGTAAACAAAGACATTCAGATTTATTTAATGTGTAGTTAAATAAATTGTAAAGAAACAGGACTGATTTTATTTACAGTGGAGGTAAATTGAACTGGGGTTATGATGTTTACAAGGCAAATATAGACATAGAATTTGCTATCCAAAATGACCAGTGAACAGTGAAATTGACCATTTTTTGTATGTGATATTTGTAAAGCTAGTTATGCAGAATATTTTGCTATATAATGTTTTGCAACTCCTATCCAATTGTGTTTGAAGTGAATAGAATGACAATTCCTATACAAAGAAGCTGTAAAAAATGCTTAAAGTTTATTTGCACACATTTTATTTTCTTACTTCAGCTTTTGATATAAAATAGTGTGACATGCACCAATGTGTTTATCTATAATATCTTCAGCAATTTAATAAATCCATTTGTTATCTGAAATATGAAGACAAATGGCATATTAACAGCACATAAAGATGTATATGGGGGCCCAGAAATATAATTTTCTTGTGGTTATTTGTGAGTTATTTTTTTGGTAACATTTTATATGTCCTTAACCCATAAGAACCCACATCTGCACAGACCCTGTAAAATATGTGGAAAGTTCCTTACAGTGTTTTGTCCTTCACTTTATCCCAAGAAGTCCCGAAGTGACATAAGTCAGTGTACATATGACCTAATTTACAAAATGCTTGGATAGTGAAAATGCTTGGTTGAAAAATGCATCAAAAAAAAAGTCTAATATATTAACACTACAATCCATGGATCGCAGCTTTGAGTCAGTGAGAGCAAAATTGGTCATGCTCTCTCTTGGTGGGTAGATGGTGCTCTTTTCAGTGCGATGCTGGCCAGCAGAGCTGCTGTTAGCTGTTGTATTGAAACATTCCTCCAAGCATATTGGCAGTTCAAAAATGGGGGCAGTTCAGAGAGAGGCAGTGGCTGCCTTCACATGTATCAGAGGAAGCAGAGGAAGGTCCTTAATATAACTTATACAGGGTGAGTCAAAAGACACCAGACAGAAACAAAATGGAAAATTACATATCTGAATACCCCAGCAAATAATGAGTAGATCTATATATAACTGCCATCTTGAAAGCCGCCATAATGAATCAAGGGCATGCTTTTCCAATGAGAAGATGTGAAGACCAGAATTATCTCCCAACACAAGAAATATTGCAAATCTTATGGCGGCAATCGATTTCTGAGACAATTCTGGTCTTCTTTGATATACTACATGGCCACCTTCCGTTGGGAAAAACTTGCCCTTGATCCAATATGGCAGCTTTCAAGATGGCAGCCATGTTCCAAATATGGCCTAAAAGATAGGTCCCCTCACCCATTACTTGCTGGGGTATTGAGATGTCATTTTCCCTTTCACTTTTGAAATTAAAAAAGTGTCCTGTGGATTTTGACCTGTAGACCAAATGTAATATAACTAACATTATACTGGTCTACCAGTGTCACTTCATTTGCTTTAATCAGATAGCATGTCACCTCTGCTTCTATAAGAGGCTTGCATTTTTCACTGATTTGAAATTAATCAACCAGCCTGTGGACTGCAAGTAGGAAGTCTGGGAACAATAAAGGCTGTAGTGAGAGACTGCAATGAAACAAAGGAAAGAATGTCCAGTATAACTGCATCCTTACTGTCCATAAGGACTGCTGCGCACTCATTATTTCTGGACATCTATCTGACCTCTTTCTGAAATCCCAGGATTGCAGTGAACATCCAAGTGGAATATTATGGGATGTGAATGAAATCCCTCCCATCTAGCGCCTCCTACTCCTGATACTGATATAAAGCATTCTATTAGTGGGAAGGGCAAGAAGAGCACCAGACTGTGTCTAAATGTTGTGGAATTTTCTAGTTAGTTGAAGAGAAGATGGTGTAGATCCTTACAAAAACATTCTTGTGCTCTCTCTTGTGCTTGGGTCACATCTTGCCACTGGGTGTCCTCATTCTCCCTGTGGTAGATTAGACTACCTTGTGAGGGCATGTCTGTTTTATTGGGACCAAACACATGAACATTTTGGACATTTCACATTTTTAGCTTTTTTTTCCCGTGAAGAGACCAATGCTGATATTTAGGTTTCTGATGTTTTGTAGCACAGCAGCATTTACCTTAAATTGCCCATTTCCCTTAAACTTATCTTAACATGACAATACCCAACAAAGATAGAAATACATATTACTAGCATGTGTGTGTGTGTGTGTGTGTGTGTGTGTGTGTGTGTGTGTGTGTGTGTGTGTAAAGGGAAGTAGGTTATGAGTTATTGAGTTCAGCACCTTGTCTTGCTCTTGACTCTCTGCTACCTCTGGAGGTAGAGAAGCAGATTGGGAGAGTCTGGCATGCAGAGAGTATTATGGGATGTTGGCGTGTGCAGTGAGGTGGGGGGGTGGGGTGGGATGGGGGGGGGGTGCGCCATGACACCACCTCCCTAACTCCAGCCCTGATTGGTGTCCAATACCCAACTGCCCCCACCCCCAAGTCTCCATGGTGACTGATCTCTTCAGTCACCATGGTGTGCGGTGAGTGTGTGTGAGTGTGTAAGTCGGTGGGATGTAGGCATGCACCTTTAATTGCAGTTGCATGTCGACTGGTGGAGAGACAGCAGGAAAGCATGGTGAAGGAGAATCACACTTTGCTGTAGGTGTAACAGACATAGACCTGTGGTAAAGACAGAATAAACCAATAGCCCATAATCCATAATTGATCATCTGCAACTCAGCACACCAGCATTTGGAACCAGCAATCTGTAACCCATAATGTTTTATCTACAACCTTTATCTCATAATTCATATTATAAACTCTTTATCACATAACCCATGATCTATAATACATTATATGTATATATATATATATATATATATATATATATATATATATATATATATATATATATATATATATATATATATATATATATATATATATATATATACTAATCTAATAGTAATGGATAACTAATCATTCATATTTCCTACCCTAAATCCATAATGAACAATTAATAACTCACCATTCAGTAATACATAATCTATATTATAAAATCTGTAATACATAACCCCAAAAAATTGTAGCCCATAATACAAAATACATATCATAGTAATCCATAATTAATCATTTCACAACCTATAATCCATAATGTACAATTGATAAGTCAGCATCCAATAC
>CM067507.1:14802350-14814850 GCA_034509495.1 Acestrorhynchus altus | reverse complement strand
ATTGTACATGAAAGCAGCTAATTTACTGTCATAAACACAATCCTGTTACTTTAACCCTGTTAATGTAAATTAAACTAGCTATTTTTACTTCATCAATGTAATCCTGTTAATTCTGTTAATGTAAATGAAACCAGCTAATTTATCCCGATGAATGTAATCCTGTTAATTGTCCTTTTAATGTAAATTAATCAATTTTTCTTAACATGATGAACATAAACCTTTTAATTTAATCCTGTTAGTGTCAATTCAACCAGCTAACTTAACCTCTTGAATTTAATCTTGTTAATTTATTCTTGATAATTTAAATGAAACCAACTAACTTAATCTTTGAACCTAATGCTTTTCATTCAATCATTTTAATGTAAATTAATCTTGCTAATTTAACCTCACAAAGATAATCTTGTTAATTTAATCCCGTTAATGTAAATTCAACCAGCTAACTTAACCTCATGAATGTAGTCTTTTTAGCTTGACCTTGTTCATGTAAAATTAACCATCTAACTTATCCATATCTATGTAATCTTGTTAGTTTAACCCTGTTAATGTAAACGAACCCAGCTCAATTGATTAATATAAATTAAACCAGCTAAATTTACCAATTTACAAATCTAATCTAATTTTATTCCTGGTCATTTAATCAGGTTAATGTGATTTAGGAATGTAAATTTGTAAATTTAACCCTTTATCTTTCTTGAAACCAGCTAAATTAAACATTTGAATGAACTAGTAGTAAACTGGTTATCATACCCATATGAACAGAATCATTTTTTAACCATGTCAAATTAAGATTGAACCCTGTTAAACAGGCTAAGTTAACCCCATAAACAAAATCAGCTAGTTTAGGTCTGTTGCATAAACTATTTACTCATGTCTTGTTATCTTTTTTATTGTTCTAGAAACCTGTATGAAAAATGTAATGAACACTATTAAACAGACATTTTTAATGAGACACATTCTGGTTACCACTGTATTAAAAATATATACCAGAACCCGATTAGAATCAGGTTGTGGTTTGTCAAGGAATAAAGTTATATAAAAAGTTACTTATTGTTTTCATTTAAAATTCACAGATGAATCAGTAGAGGATCCCATGCCAGAGGTGGATTCCCTGAAGTCTAAGAAGAAAAAGAAGCCTAAGAAGAGTAGGGAGAGCAGGAGCAGCAAGCGTCAGAAAACACTCAGAGAGGTAGTTCACTCCCCCAGTCTCCACACCCACCTCACCTTTTGACCCTTTCCCTGTTTATTTTTGCAAAGCCACATGCCTGTTGTTAGAAAAATAGACTTAGAATATTAAGCCTTAGAGGCAATTTCAATGGCATTTTCCAGTTTACCAACTAAGTCTGTTGGCTACTCTGGGGGACATTTCCTTACATGGTTGTAACAATGCAGTTACAATGCAGGTGTTTCCCAAAACTGCAGTTGGAACTATGGAACTACGTTGATAACGTTGACAACTTACTTAGATGTAGGGAAAACATGGTATTCTGAAAGCTGAACAAATTTTAATTATATTATCAAATATATTTTTGCAATGTATGAAAATGAAAATTGTATGTTAAATATATAAATTATATATTTAAATTGTTTTTAAAATTATATTTGTCATACGCATATATTTAAATAAATATATATTTATAGTTTAAAAATACATCAAACAACTGAATATTTACTGTGTACCTATATATGCAACTTGTTTTTACAGTGTGCTAATACGTCAAGATATGTTACTTACAGTATGTATTTAATACATCCTGATATATTTTAAATTAATGTATTTTAAAATATATTTGGCATATAGATCATATTTTTTGTCATACATTTTAGTGTGTGAAATGTATTTTGAAGCACATCCCTGTACAGCTCAGTATCACAGTAAAAGTGGAACCTCTTGTGTTACAATATGAATTTCTCAATGACTTGAATGGGATTTTTCCAATATTCTCTATAGTTTTCCTGACCTAGTAACAGCTGCTACAAACAGCATATTTGTATTGTTAGCATGGATAGGTCAGTGCATCACTGTCTTCTCTGAACACATTCCAAACTGTCATAAACCCCTCCTCTCCATTCAGACTTTATAATAATTTGATAATAATTAAACATTTGTTTCAGAATCAAACTCTGTGTTTTAGGACACAGTATTGAGTAATTAGTGTTATAAAGCTAGACTGTGCAGCCAAACTAGCTGCTGGTTTTCACCGCTCTCCACCCACACTGGCCACTCTACAGGAAGTGCCCGTGAGCTCCCCTGAAGCACTAGAGGCTCTTCGGCTGGTTGAGGAGGAGGAGGAGGACGAGGAAGAACGGGCAGTGCGCTCTGAGAGTGAGGGCAGCGACTACGCCCCCAGCAAGAAGAAGAAGAAGAGGTCTAGCTCATCCAAGGATCGCAAAAAAGGAGGAGAAAAGGCTGGAGGCGGTTCATCTGGAGGGAAAAACAAACGGAAGGATCCGGAACCAGGGGAGGATGAGGACGATGAAGATGATGATCTTGGGCAGGTAGGGAGGATAATGGATTAAGAATGGGCATATTAATCATTTTTGCGGTTTACAGTTGAGTTTATTAAGGTCTTTGGGTACTCCCTAAGTTTGTTTACTGTTTTTAATCATTTCCATCTGCAAATTATAACTCCCCCATCATATAATGCCCACAGACTGGGAGGCTTTTGACAATATCTTAGTGGGATTTGAGTGAACTCCTCATACTTGATGAGCAGTCAGTTAGCAGGCTGTGCCACTCGAGAGCTGTGATATTACACAATGTACTAACATAGTTCCTTACACTTCTTCGAAACATTGGATTGATGCATGTCTTCACAGCTCTAGAGTGGCACAACCATCTTACTGCCTGTTTTTTGAGATACAGGGACAAAAACAAATCAATTTCAGCTGCCTAATGTTTTAACTAATTTACTAATGTTTTTGAGGCTCAACTAATGAATGTATGTTAAGAGAACATTTGACTTGATGTGAGTTAACTTAGCTCTGCACTAATTTATCATTTCAAATTCAACTGTTACACTGAACATGAAAGGCAGTATCAGCGACTTATACATCACTCACTCACTACACATGCCCTGTTGGACCACTGATTCAAGTAACAGGGATTAAGCTACCTTTGGATATTCTACGTTTGCATATGCATTCAGGTCTCTAGTGCAGATGGTATCATTTGGAATTGCAAGTGAGGTATCCATTGAAGCATCCACTGTCACTTTTCTCTCTTTCGTCCTTTTCTTTTTCCCAGGAGCCCAAATCTTCCTCTCAGCTCCTGGCAGAATGGGGCATGAAGGACATTGACTACACTTTCACACAGGAAGACTACAGCTCTCTCACCAACTACAAAGCTTTCAGCCAGATGGTCAGGTACAGCGCGGCCTCTCCCTGTCCTTCTCATGTATTCGCTGTCACACAAAAAAACATCTGGAGATAATGTGTATCTCCATAAGAGCAAGGAAAGAACCTTCATTTTCAGGGGATGTCAATGTAAAAATATTTTATTAAGGTTTTATTATTTTCAGAGCATTTCTATTGCTCTGTTCATGGAATATTGGCACACTCTAGAAAAAAATCACATTCAAATTTAGTCAAAAAGTGAAAAAACAGCAAATATTGAAATGGTTTTTACGTTAGTCACCACATACATCAGCATTTTATATTTTATTTAGCTCTTATCTTTATATTAGACAAATTATATAGTAAGTTATTACTGTTGCTTTACAATTACATTTGTATCTATATGTCTGAAAGTGTTCAGTTTTATTTGATGTCAAGAAACGACCTTCACATTTGTTTGCTGTTTATTGCTATTAATCTTTAAATATTTTTTTATTAATAAACTATTAAAGCTGTTTTGCTTGAGCATCCCTGTTCTCTCTGCCAGGCCTCTGATTGCTGCTAAAAACCCAAAGATTGCTGTGTCTAAGATGATGATGGTTCTTGGGGCCAAGTGGCGTGAGTTCAGTACCAACAACCCCATGCGTGGCTCAGCAAGCACCAACGCCGCCCTGGTGGCAGCCAATGCTGCAGCGGCTGTGGATAGCATGGTAACAGCTGCTGGGGCAGAACTTGCAGGACCTGGGGCTGCAGCCCTCGCAACAACCCCTTCTGTATCTCACACAGCCAACCCACTCACTACCCCAGTCACTGCACCAGCAACTGCAGCCACCACCCAGATTCCACAACAGCCCCTTGCTGCACCTCCACTGCGCAAAGCCAAGACCAAAGAGGGCAAGGGTGAGGAAGAGGATAGATTAATTGTATCTGCATATTGTGTTTGTTTAAATGACAAATTCTGATTAGTTCGGCATTGAACGCAGGTTTGTGTGTGTTCTAGGTCCAAATGCTCGCAGGAAGACCAAACCCAAGATCCAGGACAAGAAAGCTAAAGCCAAGAAAGTTGCACCACTCAAAATTAAACTGGGCAGTTTTAAGAGAAAGAGATCATCAGTAAGATATCTGCTTTTTGCAAACCTTTATGAACTGCTCATGCTGCTTTTTAAGGGGCCTAACTGGGTCTTCTATCTGTCTCCCTTATTCTCTCTGCCTCTCACTCTCTGTTCTACACTCATTTCACAGAGTGGTGAGGATGATGATGGTGACAGCGATTTTGACAGTTTCTCAGTTAGTGACGGATCTGTCCGCAGTAGCCGATCAAAGAAGAAATCCAAGAGCTCCAAGAAGAAGAAGAAAAGTGAGATTGGACAGATAAACACGCCTGTAGACTTTTGATTTGCTTCAGCAAGCATGCAGTATTAATGTTCTTTGTTTACTTCTCAACCTTGCTTCTTAAGTTGCTGAGGATGGTGATGGCTATGAGACAGATCATCAGGACTACTGTGAGGTCTGTCAGCAGGGTGGGGAGATCATTTTGTGTGATACATGTCCCAGAGCTTACCACATGGTCTGCCTGGACCCAGACATGGAAAAAGCCCCGGAGGGTACTTGGAGCTGCCCACACTGCGTGAGTTACTGATACAGTTTAACACCTACGTGCAAGTCTTTTGTGCTCTTAAAAAGCTCAAGTGTTTGATATTTCTCTAAGTCTGATATAACTAGTGAAGTTGATATTTATACATTTAGCTAATTTATTTCATAAAGAAAATTCACTGTCATTCAAAAACATACCACCAAAGTGGCAACTTTATAGAAGAAGTGAAAAATCTTTTCAACTTTAAATGGAAGTTGGTGTAAAAAGGCTTCATGCTAATCCAATTTGGAGCTTTCTATATTCATTTTCCACAATATAGAGAACAACTGCCATATTCAATTTATCCCAAAATGTGAAAATAGAAAAATTGGTATATCGGTGTGATCCCGATGATGAGGAAGGTGGTGATGACCATGATGGTATTCCAGGTGACATCTTATGCAACTGTTTGCAAACCTTTACTACGGCAGCATTTCTGTTATCAGACATAATGTCCTACACACTCTGTCATGTACTTGTAAAGCTGATTAAAGCGGTTCAGAAAATGGATGGATGGATGGATGGATAATGAGTCATTTATAATTTTGTGTTGCGTTTAAACCCTGGCCAATAGAGAGCAGTGTTGTACTCTATTTTCAGATCCCGCTTTTGTTACAGTATAAAAAGTCAACTTTTATTTTATTCAGAGTTCATGTATATGGCAGTGTGTAAGATTGCCTTGCTTACAGAATCCCAATATATTGAATCTTAATCCGTATGTACTGATACACACTGGCAGGTACACAGCCACAGTGCTAATTTACAAAGGAGGAGACAAAAAAGAAGTTAACAGAAACAACCCGGTTTTAATTACTCATTTTTGGTTATGAAGTACCCAGTATCCCGGGTGAACCCCCCTCATACATTATTATTATTATTATTATTATTATTATTATTATTATTATTATTATTATTATTATTATTATTATTGTTACAAGATCCTGTTCAGTTCTGTGCGTTCCAGCCAGATATCTGATTGGTGGAAAAAATTGGGCCAAACTCATTCACAGATCCTTCATTATTGTCCAGAAAGCATCAAGGTCAATTTTGTATACAAATGCTGTGTAGTTATGCGTGTCCATATGGTTTTAATGTGAACACATTGCAATTCTGAAAAGTATATAAGCCTATATTTACTGCTGGCACTGGAACCATATGTAATGTCAGGTATAAATGTTGTCTCTCTCTTGCTCCTTCTCTCAGGAGAAGGAAGGTATTCAGTGGGAGGCACGTGAGGAGAGCTCAGAGGGAGAAGAGGAAAATGATGATGGAAGGAGGGATGATGGAGGGCTGGAGGAGGAGGATGACCACCACATGGAGTTCTGTCGTGTGTGTAAGGATGGAGGGGAGCTGTTGTGTTGCGACACCTGCCCCTCATCTTACCACTTGCACTGCCTTAATCCGCCCCTGCCTGACATCCCTAACGGCGAGTGGATCTGCCCTCGCTGCCGGGTATGTGTGCATAGCTCTGTGCTTTCAGAGAAAAGGCATGTTGTCAACTAGGCAGAGAGTAAAGTGGAATGAGTATTCACACATGATTGTGTTGATTAAAATGTTTATACTAAATCGACTGAAGAACTTTCATAAGTTCCTCAAGGATTGTACGTTTTGTAATTTTTACAGTGTGGAATAAGACATTACAAACTTTAATTTTGAAATGATCTATTTTGTATAAAAATGTAACCATAAAAGTTTTATTTTTATGTAATTTTACATGAACAAATTTCCTTTTTTAGTTTTACATTGAAGTTAAGAGGCTAATTTAACTTGAGCATTAAAAGATTAAATTACTTGAGTTAGCACTGAATCACTGCACACTTGCCTCAACTGTTTGAGGCTCTTAAGTAATCTCAGATAGCTTGACCTATGTGATTTCTGAAACTATGTGACATGGTGTTATCTCTAGAAATTATTCACAGATGGTTGGAAAAAGGTACAAATTTTGTAAATTAGTTTTTTGGCAGATCTGTTGTTTGAAGAATTGTGTTTCAGTTTCTGCAATTTATAATTCTGTTGAGCAGTCGTATTGAATTTCTTTCTCACCAGACTTAAAGTTTGACTTCAACATGATTACAGTTTTACTGATAGATCTTCACTCTTCCCTGTAAATGTGTTCTGTTTGTATAATAATTATCCTGTGCACTATTCATTTCAGTCCAGATGTTACCCTGTAACACTATTGCCACAGTTGTTCCAGAAACTAGTCAAATGTTTTTGCACACCACGTGTTTTTTTTTTTTTTTTTTGACATTTATGCATGTCAAACAAAGTAAATAACCTGTAATGATACAAGACCAACATAATCAAAAAACAGCGAGGTACAAAACTAATAAGGTAAATAATCAGACTGAAAAATACTGTAACTGTTAAAAAGCAGAACATGTCATTAGTTTACAAATCACAGCTGGTCTGGTGTAATGTAAGTAAATTAGGCTTTGTAAATTGATACAATTACAATTTACAAACCCATTTTCTATACAAAAGCAGCATTGGACAGCTTGTGTTACTGACTAGTAAAATATAGTTGTCAAAGGAAAAACACAGACCAGTGTTAGTCATAAAAATGTTGCTCTTTTCAAGAAATTACAAATAAATCCAGAGTGTGATGAGTTCACTTTCCTACACCATTTAAAGGCTCTTGGAAACTGAAGAATACTGAAGGGATCTAGTTCAGGAAGAGGTCTGATGGACCAAAATCTACAACAGCATCAAAAAGACAAGTTTTTGAGCATCAACAGCTTGTATGTTGGGCAGCTCACATGACAACACCTTGTAACAAAGCTTAACACAGAAAAGAGTCTGGATGCATGTTTTCCTTGTGTTTTGAGGGACGGTGGGTCAAGCCGAGCTGTACATGAAGCTCGAAGGGCTCTTGGTACAGCTCGAGTTTTCACCATCACCATCATGTTTGGACGGGCTGGTCCATTTTTGGCTTTGTAGGTCAGCATCAAAGTTTTGAATCTGATGCGGGCAGCTACAGGGAGCCAATGAAGAGAACACAGCAGAGGAGTTACATGACTGAATTTAGGAACATTGCTGCCTTCTGGACAAGTTGCAATGGTCTGATTGTCCTCATAGGAAGGCCAGCCAGTAGGGAGTTGCAGTAGTCAAGTCTTGAAATGACAAGAGACTGAACAAGCACCTGAGTGACCTCTCTAGACAGAAAAGGTTGAATTCTCCTGATGTTGTAAAGGAGAAATCTGCAAGACCGAGTCAGGTTTGCAACATGAGCTGAGAACGATAACTGGTCATCCACTACTACACCAAGACTCCATGCTTCAGCAGATGGAGTGACCAGTGAGTTCTCAAGGGATAGCCCAGTTCTCAAGGGATAGCCCATGCAACACTGTCAGCAGACTACTGAAAAAAAAAATGATTCAACTTTTTTCACCAGTAGTGTAGAAAGCCCCTTCCTACTCAAACTGAGTATTTACTGAATGTTATGTTGTTCCCCACAGTGTCCTCCACTGAAGGGTAAAGTCCAGAAGGTTCTCACCTGGCGCTGGGGAGAGGCCCCACCCCCAATGCCAGTACCCCGCCCCCCTGATCTCCCAGCAGATGCCCCAGATCCTCCTCCAATGATTGGCAGGAAAGAGAGGGAGTTCTTCGTCAAGTGGTGTAACATGTCGTACTGGCACTGTTCCTGGGTGCAGGAACTGCAGGTAATACACACACTGTCCCTCTCACATGACTTCTGGAGCTTGAACAGTTAAGCCTGTCCTGATAAAAAATCAGTTGTCAGCTTATCATACAGTATATGAATGTGACCTCAATATTGTCCTTTAACATCAACAAACTTGTATTGTTTTATTTTATGTATGTCATATTTCTTCAGGATGTTTTACATCGTATCTCTATTGTTTGAAAATTCATATTAATAAAAGCTGATTTTGGTGTTATTGTATTATTATGATATTATCTTTTTATTAGTGGCTAACAGTAATCTTAAAATGACTATAATATTGTTTATTGTGATTATTTTTGAGATGACATATCAGAAATAGTTGTGACAAGTCTACGAATAGTGAATGACACACAATCAATTTGAACACACAAGCAATACACACAGCATGTTACAGAGATATAATACATATAGGTATGCAAAGGTATCTAAACCTATACATTACACACACAGCAACTGACACAGTATTATATACAGTATTTTTATTTGTTATAATTGCATCACAAATAACCAGTTATGTTATTTCTCTCTCTCTTGCTAGCTGGAGTTGAATTGTCAGGTGATGTTCCGCAATTTTCAGCGTAAGACTGATATGGAGGAGCCTCCTATCCTTGATTTTGGGGCTGAGGATGAGGATAAAAGCACCAAGAGGAAGAGCAAAGACCCTTTCTATGCCCGCATGGATGACGAGTTTGGTCGCTATGGGGTAAAGTTGGAGTGGCTCCTCATACACCGCATCCTAAACCACAGGTAGAGTCAGAAACAGACAGAGCACACCACCTTCTCAAACACAGGTACACCTTTCTACCCAGAGTGACATTCTGATAATTCTCTGTACTAAACATTAGCTTTCTTTCTCCTTTTCCTTTCTATCTCTTTGTCTCTGTCACCTTCTGTCCATCTCTCTCAGTGTTGATAAGAAGAATAATGTTCACTACCTGATCAAATGGAGAGATCTGCCATATGACCAGTCAAGTTGGGAAAGTGAGGATAAGGAAATCCCTGATTATGAAACCTACAAACAGCAATACTGGAACCACAGGTATCTGCACATACACACTTAATTTAAGTGTTCATAAACTTTAAAACAGGGGTCTCAAACTAGATCTGAAATGGGTGGGGTGGCTGCAGGTTTTCATTCCAGGCAAACAGAAGCAGATGTGATCAGTTGTTTGTCAACTGGCCAGTTGTTTAAGCAAGTGCAGTCAGGTGCTACGCTGGTTGTTTAGAATGAAAACCCACTGTGATAATATATACAAAAGGTATCCAACACTTTAATGATGTTGTGATGTAAATATTTGATTCATACACAACTAGGTGAGATTTATGCAATCTCCACATTTGCAATTACCTGTAAATCTGTAAATAATGTTCTTCAGAGTGACTTTTTATCATTTACAGTGTTTATACTGTATATTGTGTATTTGTATATTATCTATTTTCTTGTACTGAGTGCCTTACTATCCCTTGCTGTCAAGACCAGACAGAGGGACGCAGATGCAGATATAAACACCGCAGTTTAATGGGATAAATGTCAAAAACAGAGTCAGGCAGTCCAGGTCGCTAACAGGCAGGGGAGACAATACCAGAATGGGAGAACCGGGGCAGGAAAACAAGCGGGGATCACAAACCAGTAGAAAGAACACAGGACGAGACGAAAAGCAGAAACTGGTCAAACACAGACAGACTGATAATAAAGAGCATAAGTAGTGCGCTATGGTTGCTAGGCAAAGCTAGACACTGACCAGACCGAGAGGCTGGCTAAAATACTCTGGACCAGGTGAATGCAATCAAAACTCAGAATGCCTTAATACTTGTCATTGTTTTCATTTGTTTGGTCTATTTTGACAAGTAGGAACTCTCCACCCATACCCTGGGGTACAGTGGCCCTCTAAAATGGTTGGTCTGTGCCTCCAAGTGACCCTAGGTCTAGAGTGCTGCTGATGGGAACAATATATGATAATGAGCACAAACACAAGGGAACTCAACATCAGAGCATCCTTTTATCGGTGTGTACTGCACCTGTGTTATTAACATTCTGTTCTAGGCAACATAATGTTATTTTAGCTTAAATGAACAGAATCATATTCTCAACAGACTTATAATAATAGGGAGAGTGACAGGTCTGTTAATCACCACTTTAAGCTCAGCACACTGCTGACTGCACTTTGTAACTCTGGTGGTGCTGCACAAGACCTCTCATGAAAACCAAAGCCTGCATAACCATATACATATTTATGTAACATCCTATAATACAGTATAGAAAGATTTTATTTGGGATCATTTACATTGTTCCATTCAACATGAAATTATGACAGAATATAAAGAACTACTGGCAGGAAGTAAAACATGTCTTGACTGTGTTACTGCTGTAGTGTTGTGTGATGCAAAATTGAATGGATCAATAAAGGACTGTATTGCTTGTGGCCATGTTATTATGTCTGGTGTGAAATGGGCTTTGTAGAAGTCTATGTTGTTTTTGCAGCATGAGCTGCTGGTAATAACAGCACTTAAACCACAGAACATCACTGTGATGGCCACCTGATTTGTGAATTTCTCTGATTATAACATGTACATACATGTACATCATCTCAATATGCTGGAAATATCATATATGTAAAATTAAATCAATTACAGAGCACTGTGGAAGGACCCTTATGTATTTGGTGCACCTCAGCCTTTGGGATAAGTTTTGAGGACTTTGAGCAAACCCACTGTGAAAAAGTGTGAAAACAGACTCATTAACATCATCATGATGAACATACTCTCGCACATCCCACACATGAATGCACTTAGACATATGACACACTCATTCAATAGGAATGAAACCATGTTTTTAAAATACATTTGCTTTCTATAAATCTCTTTTCTCTCTTCCTCTAAGAGAGTTGATGATTGGAGATGAAGGCAGACCAGGAAAGAAGCTGAAGAAAGTAAAAGTGCGAAAGATTGAGAAGCCTCCTACTAACCCTGTGGTGGATGTAAGTAAGGAGTTTAAATCAATAATATTAAAAACATCTCTCCCAGTCTCACAGCATATGCATATGCACACGCCCATACACACAGCATAATAATAGCTAACCAGAAAGCTAGCAGAAAAGTGGTATCTTTTGACTAGTAAACTGATACATCCACTAATCAACACTGTGGCCATCTGTCAACTACCAAAGGAATGTAGCTGAGTGTAGCACTAAAAGAAATATGACTGATCCTCTAATAAAATGATCAACAGCAACTATTAACAGCATGTAGTTTATACTCACATATTGATGTGGTAAACACACTTATTTGAAAAAATGCAAGAAATAAATGCAAATGAAACAGCACCTTATTACAGCAGTGTTATTGCAGGAGTATATGAGACATAAGAACTCCTTCCCCTTTTCCTTACTCTGTTTCCCTTCTCCCCAGCCCACTATAAAGTTTGACAGGCAGCCAGACTATCTGGACTCGACAGGTGGCACTCTGCACCCATACCAGCTCGAGGGCCTGAACTGGCTACGTTTCTCCTGGGCCCAGGGCACAGACACCATCTTGGCTGATGAAATGGGTCTCGGCAAGACCGTCCAGACTGCTGTCTTCCTCTATTCTCTCTACAAAGAGGTGTGTATGTGTGAAGGGGGATTTAAACTTTTCAGTATACAGTGACAGTTCAGACAATTATGTGACAGCTTTCCCAATAAAGGTTGCTGTTTATAATAAAACTAATTTTACTACAATCAGAATTTTAAACATTGTAATGAATATTGTAATGTATACATATATGTATATCTGGTAGTTGTGTTTTGTTTTTTTCACATTGTGTCAAAACTTCATGATGATTGAACGAATTCAAATGTTCCAAAATAACTT
>CM067507.1:14742350-14797350 GCA_034509495.1 Acestrorhynchus altus | reverse complement strand
ATTGGATTTTATGTTTAAAGAAATGGATGGATGGTTTCAAAAAATGTGTCTAAGCTATTGAGAAAAACTGTGTATTATGTGTTTCTCTACTCTTCTCTCAGGCATTCAGTAGGGCCCATCGAATTGGCCAGAACAGGAAGGTGATGATCTATCGTTTTGTCACTAAAGCATCAGTAGAGGAGAGAATTACTCAGGTCTGTGCGGGGCAAAACATCATTATATGTACAACTTTTGAGAAATGATTACAGGTTATCATTATATTACAACTCTCTTTTCCATGAATTTCTTCTGTAGGTGGCAAAGAAGAAGATGATGCTGACCCATCTGGTAGTGCGTCCTGGTCTGGGCTCCAAAGCAGGCTCCATGTCCAAACAAGAACTGGATGACATCTTAAAATTTGGCACAGAAGAACTGTTTAAGGATGAGATTAGTGAGGGTAAGGAGTAGAGTTATTAAAGTATGATGGTTTCATGGGTAGTTATTTTTAATTACTTCACTATATAGCTTTTTGGGCCTACAAGTAAGAGTTCCTTAAACTGTTCATCTCATCTCCAGTTAGTGTTCCACACAGTGGCTAATGTATTGTATAATAATGTAATTGTCATGAATTTCCGTAGCTTGTATAACTTATAACTAAGCTATGAGCTAATATTGATATCTAATATATGCCTAATATACCTATTAATTCAGATGTCAATGGCTTTGCTTGAATTTTAACTCATAATTATCTTTAGAATGTGTGATTTTATGAAAATGTTATGCTTCGGATTGTATCCAAAAAAGGTCATTCCCAAGATGAATTGACACAGTACTGGCAGCAAAAGGAGGCCCTAGTACACCATACTAATAAATTATTAGTAAATTATTTTGTGCTTGTTTACTCGTCGTCTTTAATTAAGCAGGTTGATTGAGGTATTACTCTGTTCTGTTTTGCAGGTGATAATAAGGAGGAGGACAGCAGTGTGATTCACTATGATGATCAGGCCATTGAAAGACTGCTGGACCGGAACCAAGATGCCACAGAGGACACTGAGCTTCAGAGCATGAATGAGTACCTCAGCTCCTTCAAAGTGGCCCAGTATGTTGTCAAAGATGAGGATGAGGAGGTATGAAAGGGAGTTTACACTTTTATAACATGCTGCAATCAGTACTTTTCACATTCACAATCAACTAACACACACCAGCGGGAAGAAGCAGCCAATTGTGCACAGATCTGACAGTCCACCTGGAGCATACAGGCATACATTTACTCACACAGTATTCTCCTATTCTCCATGTTTTTGGAATGGGGGAGGAAACCCAAGCAAACTTAGGAGAACATAGAAACCCCACCCCAGCACTGGGAGGCCAGGGTGCTAACCACCAAGCCACTGTGGTGGTATCCACAACAGACCAATGTGATTTTCATTCTTAACAACCTGCAGTGATGCCTGATCCCACTCATTTAAATGGCCAGTGTTCAAACTGGTCACTTGTACTTCTTTTTGGCTGGAATGAAAACCAGTCGTAGATATCTTTTGACATCCCTGATCTAGTCCAAGCTGTCAAAGCAGTAAAACATGGCAGAAAAACTCCAGCAGAATGTGGTGTTGTTGATAAAGGAGAGCAATACATCACCTCTAGACTCTGCTAGTTATAGGAATATGTGTTGCTTTGTGAACCCTTTTCCTGTGCCAGGTTCAACAGAAGGGGAGCCCAAACTTGTCATGTGATGATACAAAAGCCTCTGAGGCAAACATTGTTAGGAGACTGCTGCTAACTTTGAAACAGTAATAATGTCTCAAATTGTACAGTGGTAGAATTTGTTTACCATTTCATCTCTAGTTGTAATAACCAAGGTCTATTACATCACACAACAAACTAGCTTCCAAGCCAGTTTTGCTAACAGTATATGCAAGCTTCCAACCCAGAACACCATTTTGCATTGTGCAAACTGCAGAATTAAAGGATTACACACTTGGCCTAAGACAAAGCTGAAAAGGAAAACATCAAACATCTCTTGACTCATCAACTTCATTATGGATATGGGGAATATTGTAAAAAATGTAACGTTTATGCTTCTTTTGCAATTCTGGCCATTTTCTGTTTCACTCCCTCTTCATCACTCTCTCTTTTGCTGTCTGTCAGGAAGAGGATGTGGATAGGGAAATTATAAAGCAGGAGGAAAGTGTAGATCCTGACTACTGGGAAAAACTGTTGCGTCATCATTATGAGCAGCAGCAGGAGGACTTAGCTCGTCACCTGGGCAAAGGCAAACGTCCACGCAAACCAGTCAACTACAACGACTGTTCCCAGGAGGACCGAGGTAGTAGACGGGGTACAGGATGAGCTTTTAACACTCTTTTATTACTACTCCTTCCTTTCTTTTGTGTTTGTGTGTGTGCATGCTTGAAAGGGCAAGATTACCATTCTAATCTACAGTCTAGTAAAGTAAGTGTGTGTGTGTGTGTGTGTGTGTGTGTGTGTGTGTCTGTCTGTCTGTCTGTGAGATTACCTCTGTTAGCTTAAGCCCCCATTTTCCCCTGCATACACACTTAAACAATTAAAAATTCTTTCCATGTCTGTGTTAGAGATGTGTGAGGATGATGAACCTTGATTTAATGTAAAGCTTCTTTAACAGTTTAAAGTTTTTTCACAACAATCTAAAACAAACCTGGTTCTTTATAGAAGAAAAAGTCATCATTCATAGAACCATTTGAAGCACCAATTTTTAAGAGTGTGGCTGAGTTGACTGTATGGTGTCTGTGTATGAATGTGATTCTTCTCCCTACCAACATTAATATGTTAACTATGAGAACTTTGAACAGCTTATCATTGTATTTCCTTTCTTTTCTTCTCAGATTGGCAGGATGACCAGTCTGATAACCAGTCAGATTACTCTGTGGCCTCAGAGGAGGGAGATGAGGACTTTGATGAGCGCTCAGAAGGTAAATGTGGAGATTAGTGTGTGTTTTCTGATTGCCAAATGTGGAGATTAGTGTGTGTGTGTGTGTGTGTGTGTGTGTGTGTGTGTGTGTGTGTGTGTGTTTGGTCGTTCTGATTGCCCTTATGCTTTTCTGTCTCCAACACAGCTAATGCTCGTAGGCCAAGCCGGAAAGGCTTGAGGAACGATAAAGATAAGCCACTGCCTCCCCTACTGGCCAGAGTGGGAGGCAACATTGAGGTCCACTTTAAATCACAACTTGTTTCTTAGTCATACTTTGGCGTACATTCTATAGCAGTCCTCTCTTACACTGACACATACATGCACTTGTTCTCTCTCTAGGTGTTGGGTTTCAATGCTCGTCAGAGGAAGGCCTTCTTGAATGCAGTAATGCGTTATGGGATGCCTCCTCAGGATGCCTTTACCACACAGTGGCTGGTCAGAGACCTGAGAGGCAAATCGGAGAAAGAGTTTAAGTAAGTCTGGGAACAAGGTTTCATTTTGATAGTGAGAGTGTTGTGAAATAAGTTTTCCTCCCTGTGTTTTGTGTATTAAGTCAGGGTGTATCGGTGCACAAAAGTTACAGTTTGGCTCAGACCACAGTTTGGATCTAATCATTCAGTACAATGGGATAAAATCAGAAAAAGCCTTACAATTTTTGCTTCAGATGCACGTCAACTTTTGTGAAGCTTAGTATTGCTTGTTGATAACTTGCCAGCGTCTTAGAGTTAAATTTTTACATGACCCACATTTATCCAAAGGCAGTAAACTGTTTTATTTTTTTTTTTGTAAAATAATACAATAATTACCATATTTCTGTATTTAGATCCAATCAGCTCTGATCCTCAATATAAACCCATGAATACCATTAGATGAGTGTTGTTTAAGCTTTTTCTCATCTATCTTGTCAGTTACAGAGCTGGGTTTCCCTCTTACCCCACATTAGAGTGGTGTTAAATAGTAAAGTGAGCAATCTGTACAGTATAAAATAATCTGAACACTACAAAGCTGTTGAGATAGTTGGGATCCTTTAGCAGCTCTGTGTCTGATCTGATGTCATTTGCTTCACTTGTGTATTTCAGGGAAATAAACCATTATCACTATAACAATAATCACTGGAGATGATATGGATTATGTCTAGCAATATGTAACACAGGGGTGCACTTCATGCATGGTCATGCGCAAGTTCTTTGGTCATGTTCGTACAATCATTTATGCTACATGTAGTGTGTATTCTCTGTGATGTGCATACCGAGACATAGTACAAATACACATATTGTTAGACCGCCAGTACTGAGTGATGCAATATAAACTTTATTGCCCTTATCTTTTTATTATTATTTTATTTTATTTATTTATTTATTTATTTTTCAGAGCTTATGTTTCTCTGTTCATGCGTCACCTGTGTGAGCCTGGAGCTGATGGAGCTGAGACGTTTGCAGATGGAGTTCCTCGTGAGGGGTTGTCCCGCCAACATGTCCTCACACGCATTGGTGTGATGTCACTCATTCGAAAGAAGGTGTGCGTTGTCACAAGAAACTTTTCAGAATGTTAGGCCTGACTTGGGGTAGAGCCTGTGATTGGTCAGCAATAGTGTGTTTTAACTGGTTGCAGGCATTAATGTTGAACTACCATTGGCTGTCTGGTGTGCAGGTGCAGGAGTTTGAGCATGTGAATGGCCAGTGGTCAATGCCATGGATGAAGGAACTGGAGGAGAGCAAGCGAGCTGCGGCTGTCGCCGCAGGAGAAGACCCAAAAACACCCTCTACTGGAACACCTGCAGACACACAACCCAACACACCTGCACCAGGTAAATACAGACACCTCAGAAAACCTAAAACATGTGCAGAGGCAGTTTGAAACACCTGTACCATGTACATGGTACCTTGAAAATTTCTGAACAACGTGAACCACATACACATACAGCTCTTACACACCTGCACAAGGTGAACAGAGGCACCCAAAAACAACTGCACCAGGTAAACACAGACATCCAAAACCCCTTACACTGTATACGCATAGAAAAATGATCTTAGTAATCTTAAGATCTTAAGTAATGTTAGTAATGTGCTCAGAAGTGCCACCTGGTGGCAGATTGATAGTCCTGCAGCTGCGGTGTAGGTGTATTTTGTTTCTGTTCTTCAGCAAAGTCTGTCTGCCACAAACAGATGATCTTTCCAAAGGAGAGGAGTCAGAAAAGGAAATGGAGGATCGGATGGAGGGAGATGGTGAGAAGGAGAAGAAAAGCTCCAGCACACCAGATGATGAGGTATTTCAGGTCAAAATCTGTTGTTTATGTTCATTCTTGCTTTATTTTTGTTTAAATTAAATTTGTTTAATTGTTTTCCCTACACGTATCTATTTCTTTCTCTGTCCATTTCTCTCTCTCTCTCTCTCTCTCTCTCTCTCTCTCTCTCTCTCTCTCTCTATGCCTCTGTTTCACATTCACTTTCTCTCAGATTATTGAAATTCCTGATGATGGTGAGAATTCCCCCACTCCAGAGCAGAAGGCAACAAGAAAAGATATGGAAGCAGATGTTAGTGCATCTCCATCAGAGAGAGATGGGGGAAGCTGGGATGCAGAAGGGGACAAAGAGAAGGATGGGGAGAAAGAGGAGAAAACATCTAGTTCTCCAAAAGAGAGCACTTCTGCTGAGTCCAAAGAGGAAAATTCTGAAGATCTGTCTAAACCCAGAGGTAAGCAAGAAAACTCATCCACAAAGAGAATTTCGCACCCTACGCTAACAATTTTACTGTTTACTAATCCCTCTCTGTCTGACCAACAGAGGAGCCCAGGGAGGAGAAGACTGAGAAAAGGGGCTGCAGCCCAGCTGCAGAGGAGAAGAAAGGTAAACACCACAAACACACATATGCACGCTTTCAAACACTGAATGAGAGCAGTTTTGCACATTAGTGGTACATACCACACTCACTCAGTAAATGACAGGTTTTTTTTACCCTTCTCTCTTTCTCACACTGCAGAGCTGAAAGAGATTAAGGATGATGTGAAAGCAGAGGAGTCCAGCAAGCTGCAGAATGGAGAAGATGGAGGAGCAGAGAATGAGGAGAAGAAAAAAGCAGTCAAGCAAAGGTTCATGTTCAACATCGCTGATGGAGGATTTACGGGTATGCTGTGTGTGTGTTTTTGTTTTTGTTTTTGCTTGGTTTGTGTACTACCTATTAATTGAGAAGCAGGGTTAGTGAGACAGAGAGTTTCTCCCAATCTCCAGGCATGGAATAAATAAATCTTTCGGAGAGGATTTACGCCAAATGTTAGAACATTTTTGGGGGATCTCAGTGCATTCAGCCTCATGAGCATTAGTGAGATATTGACATTGGACAATTAGTTCTGGATCACAAATACTACTCCAAATTTCTTAAAGGCATTGGATGGAGATCCAGCACTCAAGAACACACTCAGCCCAGTGCTGGGGGCTTTATGTCCCTCTAGCAGATGGTGTGTGCCATTAGATATGGCTGATCTATGCCATTCCATTCTATCATCAGTGCTTTTTAATGGATACAAGCTGTGTGTGCAAATTTGAAGTCAATTTATTGTTTATTTTTACAATTGAAATTATTACACCTTTATTTAACATGCTTTTTCTGTGTGCAGAACTACATTCTCTCTGGCAGAATGAGGAGAGGGCTGCCACAGTCACCAAGAAGACCTACGAGATCTGGCACCGTCGCCATGACTACTGGCTTCTGGCCGGTATCATACAGTATCCTTACTCCAGCTCCTGAGAATCAGCAGCATGTTTCAGAATCAGCAGATACCTAACCTGATTTCTAGTTGGCATGGTGGCACTGCAGGTTGCATGTGTGCTGCACAGCTCCAGGATCCTGGAATTATGGAATCAATCCCAATTCTGGTATCTGTCTATGAGCAGTTTCTTCCTGGTGCTGTGGTTTTCTCCCAAAAACACACATAGTAGGTGAATTGGCCACCAGTGTGTCTGAAAAACGTATTAAAGGTTTAAAGAAGTTGATGTAAATGTTAATTTACCATTTAAAATGTTTTTTATATGTGCATATTGTACCTTTTACAAAATTGGATCTGTGTGAAGCCAAAAATGACTTTTAAGTCTTTTATGCCATAGAAGACCACTTTGTAGCACCCGAAAGTACATTCTTCAAGAGTGCAGTTGTGAGTGAATGTGCACTATGAGGGTGTATGTGGTACTTTTTACATGAACTGCCTCCCTGTCCAGGGGGTATTCCTGCCGTGCACCAAGTAATTCTGGGTGGGCACTGGAATCATCACAACCCTAACCAGGCGTAAATAGAATAAAATAAATAAATTTACATTTTTATTTACAGCATTTGGCAGACACTTATCTAGAGCTACTTACAAAAGTGCTTTTTGTTTCACTCAGAAGATATCCTTAGCTAGTTAGAAGAAGTTATAATCCAAAGATTCCTCACGCTTTGATGCTGCCTAAAACAAATGTCATATTGGAAACAGAATTCAGTATCAATTTAAACCTTGAATGAATTAAATGTTCTTGATAGGGATGGGTCTTCAGTCTGCGTTTGAAGACAGCGAATGACTCAGCTGTTTGGACACTAATGGGAAGTTTGTTCCACCGTTTTGGTGCCAGGACAGAAAAGAGTCTGGATGCTTGTGTTCCGTGTTGATCAACAATTATTTTTTCCTTGACATTTTGAATGGGACAAAAAGAGGAAGTTAATTTGAATATTAATTTTGAAAAAAAACAAACAAACAAGGTAATGTTTCAATATAAGTAAATACTTCCTGTTTATTTTGATTCTGTGATTCTGAACTCCTGTCGTGAGCTTTAAGCAAAGTGCAGTGCACAAAACACGCCTGTGACAGTTTGCAATAGAAGCCACAAAGTGTACAAAAGCCACATTGTGCACAGAACAAAGGTGTACGTTTAGCAGTATAGAGGTAACATAGCCAGAAGAAAAAACCTGCTGCTTAGACATATTGATGAGTGTAAAATTACCCACAATACACAAAAAGTGCAGCCAGGATATTTTTCCTTTTTCCAAGGTGTTAGTAATCCAGTAGGTGATTTATTCCAGCACTTTGTGAGAGAAATGTGTAAATTGATGTACAATGTAGCAAAAGCAAACGAGACCATTAATCATTCCTTAGTTGTTATAACAGGTCTTATAAAGCCAAAGGCCTATTATATCTATTACAGATTACAGATACGGGTGACCTTTCCCATTGGATAGAAATATGTCAGACTAATTGCTGACACAATTAGGAACTGACAGAAAAATCAACCAATCACATTCTTATTTCCAGTGGGTCGGACCAGTTTCATCCAATCAAACGTCACTCTAAATAATATAATGATTATAATAATAATAGAATACACAGCAAAACAACAGTAATAAAATAAATAATAATTAGCATTAGGCTGAAGATAAGTTTCAGCGTGGTTGGAGTAAGGACTGTATTATTCCGTCTCTGGGGCAATGGCATCTCCTCACTGTTCTTACACTCCCTTGCAGCAGACCACTGCTGTTATGATCTTTGACTTTGTGCGCTCTCAGACATGGCTATGCTCGGTGGCAGGATGTACAAAATGACCCGCGCTTTGCCATCCTCAACCAGCCGTTCAAAGGAGAGATGAGCCGTGGAAACTTCCTTGAGATCAAGAACAAGTTCCTTGCTCGCAGGTTTAAGGTAAAGCACATTCCCTTTCTCTATCTCTGTCTCTCACACACACACTCACGCACGCACGCACTGCTGATTCAATACAAATTCTCTCCATCCCTAGCTGTTGGAGCAGGCGCTGGTAATAGAGGAGCAGTTGCGTAGAGCAGCGTATCTGAATATGACAGAAGACCCATCCCATCCTTCCATGGCCCTCAACACACGCTTCAGTGAGGTGGAGTGTCTGGCTGAATCCCACCAGCACCTCAGCAAGGAATCCATGTCTGGAAATAAGCCTGCTAATGCTGTTCTGCACAAAGGTACATCTCTACACTTTACAGTTGCTTGTCATTATGCTTACATTTATATCACTGAAACACTTTTGCAATGGGCACTGCAGTATTGTGGGGTATGGGTACTGAAACAAATCCATTCTGTTCATACTCAGGGCAAGCACTTGTGTCCTTTTCTAATTCATAACCGTAATGAATAATAAAGTAATGATCTGCTACATACAGCAATAGCAAGGTTTCGGTGCTCTAAAAGATAGCAATCTTGGGATAATGTCAGCAATGTGGCTAATTATGCTAATTATGTCTCAAATTTTTCATCATTTATTTTAACAGGAACAAATTGTTTCTGTTCAGAAATAATTATATTTGGTTTATAATCTATGTTACCCAATCAGGAACAGTCTCAGATTCACAAGTCCATTCATGTGACACAGAAACAACACGGGGAAATTTACGGGGAAATATATTAATAGTATTAACTGTAAACACTCAGCAGGACCAACAAATACATGACCGTATTGAATGGTCTCTTTCTGTCTCCAAATATCAATAGCAGTACGGTGTGTGAGGGATAACCAGAATCGGCATAGGTGCAGGTAATTTAGCAGAAATTATGCCAAAGTTGAGAGATCACATCTCCAAAGGTGTACCACACTCTTTCCAGTGTAGAAGCACTGTAAGACAACATTATGTGGCATTTGTACCAAATGCCTTATCATACCTTACCAAAAAACATAACTTAAAATAACAGTTTGATGTTTATAGTAGACAAGCTGCTCATAAGGAGAATGTCTCTGTCATTGTACTTTGTAAATTTGGTGGAACTGCATAAGACCTTGTGAAGAACTGCAGAGCTGTGTGATAGTCAAACACTATTATGATGTACATACACATGATGTGTCTAAATGTTTGTGGACACCCCTTCTAATCAGTGCATTCAGCTACTTTTAAGTTGCACCCAACGCTGACATGGATCTGCAAATGTAGAAATATAGCTGGTCTACATCTTGTAGAGAAATATTGCCAATTGTATAGGACTCTGGAGCAGATAAACTTGAACCTATTGGCACCGTACCTAACGTCAGGTTTGGGCTAGAGGCGTATAAAATCCCCCAGTACTGAACTCCGGATCGGTGGATCTGTTTTCTCTGGAAGGATGGTGCTCATCAGGAGTTCTAGAAACTTCTCGTCATTCTCTCTCTCTCTCTCTCTCTCTCTCTCTCTCTCTCTCTCTCTCTTGTAGTTCTTAAGCAACTGGAGGAGCTTCTCAGTGACATGAAGGCTGATGTTACCCGTCTCCCAGCAACCATCGCACGGATACCACCGGTAGCCGTTCGTCTGCAGATGTCAGAGCGGAGCATCCTGAGCCGCCTGGCCAGTCGTGGGCCAGAGGTTACGCAGGCCCCCCGCTGACCACCAGATGACCCTTTGACCCTTACTTCCCTTAGGCTCTGTCCTGATCTGGAATAGCTTAACTCAGTCGTTCCCTTTTGTCCTGGATCAGGTGACCCAGAGTGCTGTACAGAGAGTCCTCCCTGCTGTTAGAATGGAGAAAGAATGAGAGAGAATCCTCCACTGTAACATACTGCATCCCTTCATAACACTTCTCCTTACAAGCTCCCCAACCTGAGTAGCACTAAAACAGTTCAGAGTGACCTCCCTCTCACTCTCCTCTCAAGCTTGTCTGCAACCAGTGATTGCTTAGAGCTTTGAGGGGAACCCTCATGTAATGTTGTGTCATTGTCATGATAACCTCAGGCTACTCTGACGTTTCATTCCCATTTTTACAGTAACAACACTCACCTGTAAAATAGAGCGCATGGAAATTGGCTTCTAGTTGGCTGTGTATTGAGATATTCACAATTCATAGCTGGTGGGATTGTGCGGTGGAAAAAGGGATGCATTGGATTTATCTGATTCAAATGTGTACATAAGTTCACCATTGTTTTTCAGTTCATCGACTGAATGAACTGTTGATATAATATATTATAATATATTATGTAATATATTTTATACATGGAAACATTACGTACACATTTGAATCAAGTAAAATAACATGCTTGTTTTCAGCGTGTTGGAACACATGCATATACACGCTATGACCATTTAAATGAGCTCAAACGTTTCTGAACGTCACTCCAACGTTTGATCAGAGCCTCTTTCCTGTCCACTACCCTCCGTCCAACCCGCCTCACCTCATTCCTGAGTGGTCCCTGGGTGTTGTCACTCAAATAAGACAAAAGTTTCACTCCCTTCACCAGCCCACAGTGAGAAAAAAACACAACTAGGACATGTTTGAAACAAGACCGATTTTCCACGTTCAAACTGTTTGATTAGCTCACTTTGTAAGTATTGTTGTTACCCTGGTATTGTTTATACACATATTCTTTCTGGATTTTGACCTACATACAATAAAAAAAAACAAAAAACAAAAAGGATGTCTGGACATTGTGTGTGTTTTTTCAGGACTTTTGTGTTTATGGTGTTCTTATGGGGAAAAAGTGCGAAATGCTATTTTATTTAATTTGCTTGAAATTGAATTAGAAATCTATGAATAGAAGATGGACTGATTTTTCATTTGTGAAGAGAAAATGTACATACACTGATTTAGTGAGGGTGAATTGACCTCATGAGGCACTACCTTATCACAATTACTTTATTAATCCCAGAGGGAAGTTGCAAACACCAAAACTATTTAGTGAGTAAACTTTAAAAAGTTGTATGAACTCTATGGGTTAATGCAAATTGTCACATATCACAAGGCACACCAATTGTCCAAACTTCGATTAGGGTGGAGCAGTGTCGAATTAGGAAACAAAAATGTCCCACATTAATCTAATTCACCCACCCCTAATCCATAATTAAAGCAAATTACTTAAAATGAAATACAGCAGATGATAAAAACTGGTCAAATATTATAGTAAACCTTTTGAGTCAAGAAGCCTGACCTTACAGAACTGCATTTTACTACAGTGCAGTGTATAGTACACTGTAGTTTTCAGCAAAGTATACGTCACTGGAGCCCAGCTTTTTGGTGCTTATATTTTTATAGTCTCTAAAGTGAGAGGGGTCCACCAGAAAAGATACTGCAGTCAAAGTTCCAGTGTTCAAAAATACAGAGAATGTGTCCTAACTGAATAAATGGGACAGATTACAGTCACTGCAGGGGTCCTTCAGCAGCAGCTCTCTTAGGGCCTGTCTCTTCACATCATGGGATTAAGATATGATAGGATTAGTCCCTTTATAGAGCCAAATAAGCCTCTGCATATGAAGGTAAATTGTATTTTTTCTTCAATAGCATGAAATGACATGAAAGTACATTCTTCAATTACAAACTTTAAATTCACTCATTAATCACTAATTGGTCACATTGCTCATTAGTGCAAAGACCCCAAAGTCTCAAGGTAGAAAAATGTATTTTAATACAATGTTCCCTCAGTTTAATGAATTGTTAATTTAATATATCTTTCTCTTAATTTAATAAATTGTTTCCTGAGTTTAATAACTCATTTCTTTAAGTTTAAAGACTCGTAGTTAAACTGAGAGGATTAAAATCACTGAATGAATGTGTATTATGTTAGTCTGCAGCGTGTCTGGACAGACTCTTGAGTGAGCAGCTGAAGAGTGACCAGGGTGACTGAAGAAGACTGAAGAGAGAGCACACCTCACCTTGGACAGATACAACACCTCCCCCAACCAAACACCCACCAGGTACATTCCTGACTCCACACTGTTCCAAAGAAAAGTGTGTGTGTGTGTGTGTGTGTGAGAGAGAGTGTGTGTGTGTGTGTGTGTGTGTGTGTGTGTGTGTGTGTGTGTGTGTGTGTGTGTGTGTGTGCGTGCGTGCGTGCATGTGTGTGTGTGTGTGTGTGTGTCTTCAGGCACTGGCCAGCACAATGTTAGTGTGTGCATGTGTGTGTGTGTGTGTGTGTGTGTGTGTGTGTGTGTGTGTGTGTGTGTCTATGTGGGTGTGAGTGACTGAAGAAGATTTGGACGCATTCTGGCTCTCAGACAAAACATGGTAATTTAGGAAAATGACAGGGTGGAGAAGAGTAATCATACTGCTCAGATAACTTATCACAACTACTGTTTACAGAGAGAGAGAGAGAGAGAGAGAGAGAGAGAGAGAGAGAGAGAAGAGAGAATGCAATGTTCTTCTGGACAGCTCTTTCGACTGTTGGTGAAATCTACTCTACTCTGAAAAGCTTTCACTGAAACAGCTCCTTACACTCTTCAGTCTCTCCTTATGCAGGTGTGTGTATGTGTGTTTACCTGCCAGAGGTGAGTCTCTCTCTCTCTCTCTCTCTCTCTCTCTCTCTCTCTCTCTCTCTCTGATGCAGTTCAGCCCCTCTTTGATCTCCTGGGCTAGGTGTGTTTTCATGCATTCCTAATTCAATCTTAAACTGCAGGTCCTCAGCTTGCAGCATTCTAAATCTGTCTGGCAAAAGCAATTTTTCAGATCTGGTGTGTATGTGGACGCCCCTGCCCCTGAGGGAATGGAGTATTTGAACTATGTCAGACCTAACTGATTGACAGTTGATGTTTGAGTTGGGTAACTTTAAAGCATCATTATGTCCTGTTTTACTTTACAGTAACAGCTTGAAAATGATAGAAGGAGAATGATGTAATTTCCACTCCAGGCCAGAAAGCAAACTGCATGAAGAAACGCGGAAAACTGCAAAACTGAGTAAGCCAAGTCATATTTGTGCAAAATCCTGTAATATTATTGTAACTTTGTCAGCTCATGTGATTCTTTCACAGGTGCCACTGTTTCTCGGTTTATTTTAGATTGTAAACTGCATGTGTACAGGGGATTTTATTTACCGTAGTGGCATTAAAGTGAATTGAATTCCATCAGTTGTAGGGGAAGCCCAGGAGCAAACCAGTTCTCACATAATGTTACTTTAATAATAAGAGCAGGGATTGGGGAATTGGAAATATGGTTAAACAGTGTAAAAATATGTCCTGAAATATTTCAGATTACAATGAATTCAGCTAAACCTCCTGCTGTGTTGGTGTATTTACTTCCCACTGTCCGAATAATGCTGTGGCTGAACGGTCGAGACTGATTACAGCCTGTATTTTTAATAAAAGCCGTTGAGAAGCAGAAACCACCCAAATATGTGTCTTTAAAAGTAACGAGTGTAAAAGCCCTCCAAATGGTTTAACTGTTTTCAGTGTCTCTAGATAATTTACTGAAGTTATCAGCTCAATATTCATGTTGTGAAAGCAGTATTTCAATGACCAGTGCCATCAAACCTGCCATTGTAGCTGTGGGTACTTAGGTTGCCAAACATGCTGCACCAAAATCATACACATTAAAAACGAGTTTGCTTCTTTTTCTACAGACTGAAGTATACATTTTTGGTGGTTTGGCACCTGAAACCACAACACAAAATCATAATTTCCATCCACTACTGCGTTTTAAACCTACCCCAACAGGTGGAGGCAATAACGACCCTACAGCTTAAACTCATGTTTCTTTACAGCTGTTTGTTTACAATGGTTTTCAGACTATAGAACGGCTCAGAGCCCCTCAGACTCGCCAACTATGGCTGTACGAAGGAGGAGACATGGTCTCTTTCTGTTCCTGTATGTTGTTTTTGTGCTCTCTCTCTCTCACTCTCTCTCTCTCTGTATGTGCTCTGATGAAGTGGCCTGGTTTTCTGAAGGTTTTGTTTACCTGATGACTGCTGATAACCATTTGCTAAACTCTCATAGACACACGCTAAAGCTATCGCAGTGTTGCCGTCACCTATTTTTGCAAATATTTAAATATCAGCATTATTTTGGGTTTCTGCTATTTGCAATTCAAATTGTAGACAACAATCTGCTCAACATTTACTGGTGAAAGTAGTACTACTAAGTCTGAATGTTTCCAGTAAAATGTCCAAATTAATATGAAGACTTTTTAATTATTACAATTCACCAATTAAAAAAAATATAATTATATGATTTGCATTTAGGGAGCACTCTATTAGAAACCCATACAGCTACTCATTCATGCAAACAGCCAATTGTTTAAGAAGTCATGCCGATAGGAGCCAGCAGCTTCAGGTAATGTTCACATTAAACATCAGAACAAGACGCGGCCTCAGTGATTTTAAGCATGACCTGATTGCTGGTATCAGACAGTTTGATCTGATGTATTTTCAGAACTGCTGATCTGATGGAAATTTCAGTACAACTGTCAATAGGGTTTACGCCGAATGGTTCAACAGAGGAAATAAAATGCAGCGAGGGGCCGTTCTGCAGACAAAGACACACTTTTGATGAGAGTAAACACTCTGTACAATTACGGAGAGCATCACAGAATGCTTATCATGGCCACCCTTAAGGCAAAACTGCAACAGCTGAAAACCACTTCTCTCAGCCAGGAAGAGAAGAGTGAGGCTACAGTGGGCACAGACTCACCAAAACTGAAGACATTAAAGCATAGCCTGGTCTGCTGAGTTTAAGTTTCGGCCGAGGCACACAGATGGCAGGGTCAGGATTTGGTGCCAGCTGCATGAATCTGTGTGGCTTGTATCAACAGTCCAGACTAGAGGAGGTGGTGTAATGATATGGCGAATGTTTTTTGGCACACTTTGAGCACATTAACACCAGTCAGTCTCTGCTTGAACGCCACAGTCTGAGTACTGTTGCTGACCATGTGCATCCCTTTGTGATCACAGTTTACTTCTAATGGCTATTTCCATTAAAAATCGGAAATCATCAACTGGTTTCATTTACATGGCAGCAAGTTCTTCAGCGCCCTTTCCAGTTACTGGATCTGAATCCAGTAGAGAATGTGATGGGGTAGAATGGAAGATTTATAGTTTGAAAACTTTCCTGAAAATTCACCAGGAATTGTATGATACAATGTAGGACTCACCAAACTCAGATAAATGTTACCTATTGGCATCATGCTGAATACTATGCATAGAATAGGGGGGTACACAGCCCCCCAGCACTGAGCTGTAGAACAGTGGAACTGTGTTCTCTGGAAAAAGGTGCTCCATCCAGTACTTTTAGGAGGAGTTGGGGATGAGGTGGGGTAGCACTCACTGAGCATCCTGAACTCACTTACCTATAACTCTTATTGCTGAATGCAATCAAATCTACTGCAGTAGAAATCCTTAGAGACAGTTACTCCAAAAACAAAACAGAACTGGATAATCTTTTTAATATGCTTACTCTTGCAGAAATAATGCATGAGCAGGTGTCCCAGTACTTTTGTCCATATAGTCTCAGCAATAAATAATTGTGTTTCCTGTGATACAGGTGCTTCACATTTGTCTTTCTTACACCACTTTGCATTATGGGAAATGGAGTCTTGTGGCCTTGTTTAATGTAATACTGGTAAGGTAAGACTGGAAAACACACTGCAATACAATATGTACTCATAGTGCATGTAGTAATGCCTTGCTTAACTGTGTGCGTGTGTGTGTGTGCCTGTGTGTGTGTGCGAGTGTGTGTGTGTGTGTGTGTGTGTGTGTGTAGAAAGCTGTGACTGAAAGTCACTCTTTCTGCCTGCTGTAGGGCAACACGAATAAGGAAGTGTAATTTGCTGTTGAACTTTGTGTGCTACAGTGTATGATTTACTCTTCAGCCGGCACCTCACAAGCATGAACGAGAGAGGGATGGAGAGACACTGAAAAGGACAGAGCAATACAAAAAGAGCGCAAGAGAGTTAGACGGTGGTACCCAAGCGTGAAGAGATTTACACAGGTTTGGTGCCTCCTTTAGTTTCTTTCTGCAACCTCTGTATCTGTTTCTCTTCCTCTAGTTCTCAATCTCTCTTTTGGTTCTCTCTATCTCACTCTCTCTCTCTCTCTCTCTCTCTCTCTCTCTCTCTCTCTCTCTCTCTCTCTCTCTTTCTCACTACATTTCACAGCAGACATTTTACAGGTTTATCTTTTGTTACTGTCAGTTAATACATAACAGCAGGGTGAAGGGAAGACAGGAAAGAAAACAGCAGAACATAGAACATTTCAAAGATCATTCATCAGCAACCATAAGAAATGGTTGCAGAATGTGCTCTCTCTTTTTATGTTCCTTTATCTCTCTCTTTTCCTCTCTTATTATGACACAAAGTTCATGGTCTCGGTGCTCATTGTATACATCCGACAGCTGCTCCTCCTGTCATATAGGCTTGTAACCTAACCGAACTGAAGTGGACAGAGTTGCCAGTGCAGAGAGTTTGAGGTGATTCACATTTCTCTGCTGTTACCCCATCCCTGCTGTTGCTTTCACTATTTTGCACAAAAAAAGCCACAAAAAGGAAGTGTGACAGAGCATGAGAGAGAGAAAGAGAGAGATAGAGAGGGAGGGCGGGCCATTAAGGTTGAGGACTTATATAGACTGAGCAAACGACAGATACATGCATGTTTCAGAGGGCTGGATAGAGTAAGTGTGTTTATATTTGGTTTACTCGTGAGGCAGAGAGAGAGAGAGAGAGAGAGAGAGAGAGAGAAGCTAGTGATGTGATAATTTTGAAGGATGCTGTAGAGAGTAAGGTTAATTAGATGTTTATTTGTTTATTTTATTGTCTCACTCTGTATTTCCTCTCTCTCTTTCTCATTTCATCAATGGCAAGACTGAACCAGAGTGAGAAATTCACAGGGTGTTGGGTTTGGTTGTATTTGTTTGTTTGTTTGTTTGTTTGTTTGTTTGTTTATGTACCTAAAATAACCAAATGTTCCTTCCCTTCTTTTGTGTTGGTTTGAAGTTGGAGTGTGAACGCAAAACATGGTTCGGTAAGTTGTTCTTTTCTCTCTGTCTATCTTTCCTCCTTGTCTTTTTCCTCTCTCTGCCTTCATGTTCCTTTTTTCAGTTTTGCTTCTGTCACACGCAGTTCACCACAGGAGATTATTGCTCTTGTGCAATTCTCCTTTATAAAAGGTGGTCAAAGTTGCAGTGAAAGAGTGTGTGTGTGTGTGTGTGTGTGTGTGTGTGTGTGTGTGTGTGTGTGTGTGTGTGTGTGTGTGTGTGTGTGTGTGTGTGTGCATGTGTATGCATGTTTGTATGTGTGTATTTATAGCTCTGTGTGTGATGAGGAGGCAATGAAACTGAAATTCACGTCATATCCACTTCATTAAGGCCTTCAGATTTACATGTTTACACCAAACTCTCACCTGTGACTGTACTGAAATCAAAAGCCCTCCAGATCCATCAGATGTGCCAGATTTGAATACCTCTCATGAAGTCTGAAGTGTGTGTGTCTGTGTTTCAGGTGGTTCCATAGAGATTTGTCTGGTCTAGAAGCAGAGACGCTTCTAAAGACCCGTGGATTTCATGGCAGCTTCCTGGCCAGACCCAGCAAGAAGAACGTGGGGGATTTCTCCTTATCTGTCAGGTAACACACCCTAACTGAGATGTTAGTTGGTTTAGCTGGTCCAGGCCTGTGCATGGCCCTGTGTTTCTGCAGCTGCCTTTCTGGTGGTCTAAATACAAATTTCAATCCTGAAGGCAAGGGCTGCCAAGCACATACTGTAATCTGAGCTCAGATTTCTTGCTTTAGTCTATAGTCTAATCCAGTGTATTTTTTCCTCATCTAAAGGTGTGCTTAGAACAATTCATGTTCATATGCTTCCTATCCTTAAATCCCCACACTTATCTCCAAAGTGCTAAGTGATGATAGGCCTTGTACTGTAAACCGCAGCTAGGTGTTTGAGAGCAAAGGCAATAATCAATAGCTCGTAAAATTAAAATTGTTTTCTAAACAATTTCATAGAAGAACCACTTTTGGTTCCATTAAGAACATTTTTAATCCATGAGTGTGAAGAACCTTTAAGTTGGTAAAGAACCTTTACATTGACTTCCTTAAACTTTTAGAATGGAGGTCACTAATCGGCGGGCTTCATTCCAAACCCTGATGCTATCCTGTCTGAACCTTTAACTGATAAACCATTGAGAGCAATTGAACATGAATGAATTTTCATTCCCACATTATATATATCACACATTATGCTTGTCAGTGAGTCAGATCAGTGCATTATGATAGGTACTGTCAACTGAGTGAACACGCGAAATAACACTGTCCTGCTGTGAAGAGGCAGATATAAATAGCACATGGGATGAAATAAAAGCTCTTTTGCGATGCTTTGTGATGCTTTTGTGTGGTCCAGAGATGCTAAAAATGAGGAGACCGATCATAATGGCCTCTGTTTATGGATTATTGCCTTCAAGTCACTTCAGGAATATTGTGTATACAGGATGAGCACACTGTCATATTTACTAGCGAGGAAACTTGAATTTTTCAGTGAAGCTTGAAATTCTGAGAGCAATTAAGTAACAAAATGTCTTTCTGGCTGCTGGTACGGATGCTGATCCTGTAGTTTTAATGAATAAACTATGTAGACAGTTTGTACTGTAAAGTGACTGTAAACTCCCAATGGGATAAAACCTTTACTCATCTGTCCTATTTGCTTCACTTTCTTTCAGTTAGGCAAATAAATGTGCATTTTTGCCTGACTAATACTCACTTGAATAAATATCATCTTGTAATTATGACTTCTGAACTTGTAAGTAAGGCAGTAAAGGAACTTCAGCAAAAAGTAGCAACTAGCTTGCTGTTTATGCTGTGAGGAGGAGGTTTGATTATTTTATACCGCTAGTGTGACATAAATTATAAGGCATTTTATTTAACGATTATGTAAAGTACTTGGAATTTAGAGTATTTGTTATTCATTTATTATTGGAGTATTTGTTGTATGAATATGCAATAAATGTAATAAATACATAATTATATATATATATAATTGTGTGTGTGTGTGTGTGTGTGTGTGTGTGTGTGTGTGTGTGTGTGTGTGTGTGTGTAATTTTTTATTTTAAATATACTGAATTCTAGTTGAATTTGATTTGACATTCAATTGTTGACTATAGGATGCTGACATAACCATGTGGCTACTTCTGTATATAGGACATGGAATGAAATAATAATGCAAATTTGGCCATTATGATTATTATGACATTATGATGTTCAGGACCTTGGTCTGAGGAAATGTTCTCTAAATGGACCTTCTTCTACGTGTCTCTTTTATAATGATGTTTTTTTTTTATGTTTTTAAAATTTGTTGTTCTGTGGCATTGCTCAAAAAACAGATTGCAGGTTGTAAAGTCCGTAAACTTTAGGCTTAGTGAAGGATGTAAACTGGAGTTTAGTGTTTGAGAGGGAAGGATGTAAACTGGAGTTTAGTGTTTGAGAGTGAAGGATGTAAACTGGAGTTTAGTGTTTGAGAGGGAAGGATGTAAACTGGACATGTAACATGATTGTGTTCTAGCCCAACATATCTGTTGACTTTGGAAAAGAGTGTCATATGTGTAAAGAGTTCATATTTAATGCAGGACTGGGCAATATATTCCAAGTATTTTAAACAATATATAAAAATGCCCATATTCCTAATATCCTGTCAGTCCAGATATCATCTGTGTGCAGTTTAGTAATTCCATAAGGTGGTGGGTGTTTGTGTGGAAATGGTTTGGTTTCCAGAGTGATGGTCCTTAACAGATTACAGTGTGGTGCAAATTATGGTGTAGAAACGTTGTAATTAAACAAGCAGCATCTCCAACAACATATTTCAGGGCAGTTTGCTGAGTCCGCAAAATATGAAGAGTGCAATTGTCATATGTTTATTATTTAAAAAAAGTTCTACAGTCATATATTTACTATTTAAATATAAAAATGTTAAGTTTCACAATTAAATACGGATACTTTATCATTATACTTTGTAAGGTTTACATTATATATCATATATCTCCATTTCTCATAAACATATTAAGATATGAGTATTTTAGTCATATTGCCCAGTGCTAATTAAATGTAAATGTGAGCAGATGAACTAGTGATAAAAATGACCCACTTGCACCCAGTCATATCACCCCAAATGAGTGGCGGTTGCCTTCAGTGCTGGTTCGGCTGTACCACACAATGCCCTTTTGGTAGCTGGTTTCCTAACTGACAGCTTTCCAGCTGCTGGCCGTGTGCAGGTGCTAAACTTTGGACAGCGGTTTGTTTCATTTTGGTTAGGGGAACATAGGTTTCTTTTTGTTCTTAAATGTTTCAGGGTTCAGAATGCACCACAATAGTATTTTAATCTATAATTACCTACAATGTAGAAATGAAAAGCACTATATTCAGATGTGCTCAGAAGTGTACATACCCTGGCAGAACTTTTTTTTCACTCATGGTTAGTGGTTGGGTGAAGCCATTTATTGCCAAATGCTTGTGTTTTCTCTTCTTAAATCATAATGACAACCAAAAACATCAAAATGACCCTGATCAAAGTTTACATACCCCAGTCCTTAATACAATGTATTGCCTCCTCTAACATCAATGACAGCTTGACGTCTTTTGTGGTAGTTGTGGATGAGGCGCTTTATTTTCTCAGATGGTAAATCTGCCCGTTCTTCTTGGCAAAAGCCTCCAGTTCCTGTAAATTCCTGGGCTGTCTTGAATGAACTGCACACTTGAGATCTCCCCAGAGTGGCTCATTGATATTGAGGTCAGTAGACTGAGATGGCCACTCCAGAACCTTCACTTTGTTCTGCTGTAGCCAACGACAGGTGGACTTGGCCTTGTGTTTTGGATTGTTGTCACGTTGGAACGTCCAAGTAGGTCCCATGCGCAGCTTCCAGGCTGATGAGTGCAAATTTGCCACCAGAATTTGCTGATAATGTGCTGCTTTCATCTTTCCTTCAACTTTGACCGAGTTTCCTGTGTCTTTGTAGCTCACATATCCCCAAACATCAGCGATCCACCAACATGCTTTACAGAAAGAATGGTGTTCCTTTCATCACAGGCTTTGTTGACACCTCTCCAAATGTTACGTTTATGTTTGTGGCCAAAAAGTTCGATTTTGGTCTCAATACTCAAATGACCTTGTTCCAGATGTTTTGAGGCTTGTCTCTCTGCTGTTTGGCATATTGTAGGTGAGATACTTTGTGGCATTTGTGCAGTAATGGCTTTCTTCTGGCGACTCGACCATGCAGCCCATTTTCCTTCTAGTGCCTCCTTATCGTGTATCTTGAAACAGCCACAGCACTAGTTTTCAGAGAGTCCTGTATTTCAGCTGATGATATTTGTGGGTTTTTCTTTGTATCCTGAACAATTTTCCTGGTTGTTGTGGCCGAAATTTTTGTTGGTCTACCTGACCGTGGTTTGGTTATTACACTTTTTAATGATTTTCCATTTGTTAATCACATTTTGAACACTGCTGACTGGCATTATCAATTCCTTGGATATCTTTTTGTATCCCTTTCCAGTTTTATACAGTTCAACTACATTTTCCCGTAGATCTGGTGACAAATCTTTTGCTTTCCCCATGACTCACAATCCAGAAACGTCAGTGGCTGGATGAAAGATGCAAGAATCTGTCTGCATCCCAGAAACTCACTCAGCTTTTATGCACACTGATTACAAGCAAACAGGTCACAAGTGAGGATGTTACCTTTAGTGGCCATTCAAACCCATTCTTGTCAGCTTGCATGTTATCAGGCCAAAATCACCAGCGTATGTAAACTTTTGATCAGGGTCATTTGGATGTTTTTGGTTGTCATGAGTTAAAAAGAGAAAACACAGTCGTTTGACAATAAATGGCTTCACCCAACCACTAACCACAAGTTTTTGTATTCTCATTCATATTCTCTGAAAAAAGAAAACAAGCATTCTGCCGGGGTATGTAAACATTTGAGCACAACTGTAGAGCACAATTAGAATTTGGGACAGAATGTGTGAAACCAGGGATCCTCATCTGACAACCAGGGGGATTTTATCTTTACTTGATAGTCTTAAAAAGCCATTAATCTTAATTTTGCATTTTGAAAATTGGTGGTGGTCTGTTACACACTTTAACCGAGCAAACCACTAGGGCAGATGATTCTGAGTAAATGCATATGAAACAATTATGATTGTATGGTCACTGGCCTAATGGCAGTTGATTTTATACACAATTATTTGAGACTGTAACATGTATGAGGCAGTAAAGTTTTCGTCTTAATACTCTGAAGGAAACTGTATGTGATCTTGTCTCAGGCTATGTTACAATGTCAGATTTTAACAATAATGCAAAAAAAAAAAAAAGATTAATTTTGGTCAAAATGATCTGAGAAAAACATTTCTACACATTTACATACTGCTGAGTTAAATACATTAGTATAGTAACAAAATATGGTTCTCATTTTTGCATACAGGAAAGTACTTTATGAGTACTGTACGTGTGCTGGCTAGCATTGTGGGATTGTAATGGTACACTAAATATTCTTCACAGCATTTTCATCAAAATCTCATTCAAATCATTAAAATGCTCTTCCTACTTAACTCCACCTAAAAAGTAGAAAAAATATTTGGAGATCTACCATTACATTATTATGACGATATTGTATAAATAATGTATATTCTGTCCAGATACAATTCAGTTTGTTTTTTTTTTGTTAAAGCTGCAGACTTTTTTCCGTCATGAGCAGGTTAGGCTTGGAGGCTGCCTGCAGTCATACATGTTTATTAGTGTTTAGACAAAAATAAGGCATTAATCAACAGGAGATGCTTTGTGCTGAGACCATTCCCAAGGTTTGTTTCTATAGTTTTGTCCTCAATCAACAAGGCTGATGCAGCTGACAAATCATTTATAAGCTTATACCCAATCATCACAGTATGGTATAACCTGCTGTACATTAGAGATTTCTATGGTATGATGACCATCTCAGAAAATGAATCACACTATATGAAATTTCACAGTTGATCTTCTTGTAACAAACACATTTCTGTATATTAATAGATTAAATAAGAAACCTGATTTTTTACTCTCATATTCAGATAATGATTATCGTAATTTTGGATTAATCTGCTGATTGTTTTTCCTAATAGAAAGAAGAAAATGGTGCTATATATTTTATACTGTATATTCATATTATCTATACTTTTAATATTTGTTGTTATTCTTTGCTGTTATTAAGGGGAGAGAGAAATGATGTCTCAGTTCTGCTAAATGTCCTGCTATATATATAAAAATCTTTACTTAAATCTATTTGGGGAAAGGGGGAATATTTACCCCAGTGTTGATTCTACATTTACATTTATGGCATTTCGCAGACGCCCTTATCCAGAGCGACTTACAAAAGTGCCTTGCTGTGTACTTAGAATATCCTTAGCCAGTAGACAAATTCTAATGTACATTCCTTGCACCTGTTTCATATCTGTAGGGTTTTATTCCAATGTCAGTATGTTTTTGTTCATAATTGTAACTCAGTATAAAAACACCAACACGTTTCCCCTAGTTCTGAGATATTGAGCTCAGATATTTAACCCAAAAGTTGAATATCGTTCTTGTTCATTGATCCCATTGGCCTGCTAGAGCATGTTAAAACTATGTGAATCCTGACTAGAAATTTGAAAATAACAGATTAATACACATTCAGTGCCCAACCAAACAGAAATGCACTGTAGTTTTACACGATTATAAAGTTGCTTGCTGTGTGGAAACTCAGAAGTGGGGTGTAAGAATCTCACATGTGTAAGTGTTAATGTGGTTCCTTATTAAGCAGCAGTTCGGTTAGATGTAGACAGAAACGGGTCTTAACTTAGCTTAGTACTAGTAGATTGTTTCTTGGTTAATGTGCTATAATTGTTTCTAGAATGTGTTGGGTAGATGCCATTGTGCCCTGCACTAACCGAAAGTGCTGCTTTTTTAAATAGTATATCATTTTTATTAGCTAAACACTTGACAGTCACAGTATACACCTTAGCTCTTTCATATGTACAGCTTATGTTCGCTTATGTCATTTATTAAAATGAACTTCAGCAATAAGTCTCAACACACATCATTTGTTTATTTGATTTGCTGCTGTGTGCTCTGGGCTCATTTTATATTTATATTTGTGTGATTTGACTGTGGTTTTGTGAGAGCAGTGTCTCTGTGAACTAACTCTCTCTCTCTCTGTCTGTCTTTTAGAGTTGGGGAGATGGTCACGCACATCAGGATCCAGAACACAGGGGATTACTATGATCTGTACGGTGGGGAGAAGTTTGCTACTTTGTCAGAGCTTGTGGAGTATTACACTGGAAACCATGGCGTGCTGCAGGATAAGGATGGCACTGTCATCGAGCTCAAATACCCTTTCAATTCCTCTGACCCCACCACAGAGAGGTGAGTTCACTCCCACTGAGCCTTCAGTGCATCCATTTACATCCTACTGTAGCTCTCCGGCACCTTTACAGTCCTTCCTACTGAGCAAAATCAAATACAACACCTGCAGCATGAATGGCAAAGATCAGTGCATGCCTCCAACTTTTTAGCATTTTACTTCCTAATATTTTGGCAAAAAACAGCTATTTGGACAGATGACCAGCAAACCAGCCACACAGAAAGCACAGTTCAGCGAGTTCAGTTGAGTCTAAACTTTTCAGTTTACTTCACAGTGTTATACATATGTGACAAAGGAGTGTTGTCATTATTATTTGAATTTGATAAAGGTATTGTTGGGTTAATGTATCCTATCCTTTTAATTTATGCCATTTAATCTGATTTCTAAGATTAAAGTTTAGAAATATAATTGAGAAATCTGATATGACACATGGAATTTAGCTGAGTATATTTTTTTCATTTTCTCTGAATACACATGCCCTCTTCCTGACAAGCAGCTAATCAGTGGTCAAACATGCAGCACCACCACCAGCAGGGACTCCACCTTCCTCCCACCAAATTCACATTTTTATGGAGTTTATGGGCTGGTTGCATTAGAAATCTGATTACTGACTTCTGCAGACCCAGAGTTTCCCAAATACCAAAGTGCATATTAAATCATTGATCAGATTACTGTGAAAATTGGATTTTCAGCAGTGGATTATCGAGTGCATATAAAGCACTCACTGTTTCCAAAAGTGTTTAATGCCGAGAAAAGCACTTTGATTAACATTAAGATAAGTGCTATAAAATACACTGGTATTGGTAAATAACTCATACTCTTACTTTACTTCTTTGGGGACTTCATGACTTTGACTGCTCAAACATTTTAAACTGCTTTGAAATGTTTGAAATACTGAAAGTTGTCCTTTGAGAGGCAGTCTGTACACTGCATCTTCAAAGTATTCACAGCGCTTCACTTTTTACACATTTTGTTATGCTACAGCCTTTTTCCAGAATGGATAAAAAAAAATTCATTAAAATTCTACACACAGGACCCCTTTTTTTTGCAAATTTATTAATATTTTATTATTACAAAGGCACACATCTGTTTACATAAGGTCCCAAAGTAGACAGTGCATGTCAGAGCACAAACCAAGCCACGATGTCTGTAGTCTGTAGACAATTCTGTGACTGTCCTTGTGTGGCCCTGAACCTGAACCTGACTGAACACCTCTGAAGATATCTAAAAATGGCTGTGCACTGACACTCCCCATCCAATTGATGGATCTCGAGAGGTTCTGCCAAGAAGAATGGGTGAAACATCTCAAAAATAGGTGCGCCAAACTTGTATCATACTCAAAAAGACATGAGGCTGCAATTGCTTCCAAAGGTGCTTCAACAAAATATTTAGCAAAGGCTGTGAATACTTATGTACGTTATATTTTTGTGTTTCATTTTTAATAAATTTGCAAATAGTTCAAGCAAACATTTCTCACTTTGCCATTGTTGGGTATTGTGTGTAGAAATTAAAAAAAAAAAAATAAATTCAAAAATAATTGATCCCATTTTGAAGTATGTCTGTAACAACAAAATATGAAACAATTGAAGTGCTTTGAATACTTTCTAGATGTATTTCATGTCACTTTGTAGTCAAGCCAAAGTGCCATAATCAAAGTTGTGTGTGATTTCTGAATTGACCTTTGGTAAAATTGGTAAAACGCTCTCTGTACCTTTCATACAATTAAACAAGTTTCATTTAGCATGTTTCTTGCCATCTTCTGTGTACCTAGGGCAATGTCATAATAAAGAATAAATTATAATTGTATTCATTATTTTAAAAATGCTCCTAGAGAGAGCTAGCTTGGCTAAAGTGTAGGTTTGATATGGTGGGATTCATTTAAACAATATTAATAAACCTCCTCACAGAATCAATGAAAAACATTTATGTGTCTTAATATAAACACAAAACAGTTCATTTGTTGCGAAATGTTTAGCATTTGAATGTAACACAAATATATTTAAATATTAGCTTGCTGATATGTTCTGGTCTGCTTGGGAAAATGCATTAGCCATATTGGATGCAGTCTTTTTTCAGTAGTCAAATTTATTCTGATGCACATATTTCTATATATTTAATTTAGAAAACATGTTTAAACAGCAAAGAATTGCATTGCATCAATATTTCAGCAACAAAAAAGTGGTGAAGAACTTCTATACTGTCCTCTACTGCTCTCCGAGTACTGCTTTACTTTGTATGTTACAGCACAAGAAGTGCCTACATGAAGTGAAGGTTCTTTAGATCTTAAAAAGGTTCCTCACTCTGGATAAAAGTGTCAGTCAAATTCTGTAAATGTAAATACTTTGTTTTTACGGCTTTGCTCAGTTGATCTAATTCACTGCTATGCAAACATACATCCTACTTTATAATATAACTTGTTTCATTATGTAGCTTTATTGAAAACTGTCATACTGTGATTTGAGTAATCTGTGTTGCCTTCAGAGGTCTGACCAGCTACTGTTCATCTCAAGCTACATGGCCAGACGTCTGGACAGTGGCACTGTGTGAAATAACTACTTACTGTTGTTTTATGGCAATGATGCGCTGCTGTGTGCCATGGCAGCATATTCGGCATTTGAAAATAAGCAGGCCAACGCGTAATGGAATTTGGGTCAGGGTAATTAAAGATCAGATCAACTGCAGTTATGAGAAATGCTAAATATGTTCAGATGCAGCACAGGTGTATGGTAAAATCAGCTGACCGAAAATAAAAATTCCACTGAATATTTATGGCCTGCAGCCAGAGAGGTTGAAATATACCAAAACCAGACACATTTATTTGTGCAGATGAGTTTCCACCACGCATAGCAACTAAGAAAGTGGCATTATCCCAGCTGAAGGTGATCTGCCAGATTTGGTGTCCAGTGATTTTTTAGTTTTCCATGTCAACTATTAGGTTAATGCAGTTATCAAGCAGTGACTCAACCATCACTATCACAACTATCACTGCACAAACCATCACACAGATGTTATACAATATAGACACACAGTTCTATGCAGATGTTTTAAGCACCTTTAAGAAAAAATGTTTTATATAATAATAAATAAATAATAAATATACATATGAAACGTGTGCATGTGTGTGTGTATGTGTGTGTGTGTGTGTGTGTGTGTGTGTGTGTGTGTGTGTGTGTGTCACATAAAGCATGTTATCATAATGTTACAGCGTAATTAAACCCTGTGAAATCAGAACTGCTCTTCGTGTCTAAGAAATAGCTTGTGAAGAACTATAAATATTAGTGACAGTTACTCCAACTGCAGCAAGATAAACTTGATTTCAAAAGAAAAAATATATAAATCCATATATACCTAGAGAGCCAGTTATACTCTCTGGTACTCCTGGCCATGGATGTCTGTGGCATCAACAGGGAATGAACCTGTGATCTCCCAGTGATAGGGCAATCGTTTACATGTCTAGGGCATCAGAAGTGACAGTGGAATCCCTGTTGTGAACTCAAATTTGCACAGGTATGACTGAAAGTGTTTCACAATCTATTTTAAATAAAGGCTCATATACTCTCAGAGGCAAAGGACCCAGGGGGTTTGGGCAAACATGTCCATCCAGTACTCCAGTGGGCCATCTGTGCAGTGTGCATTATTCATTTGGTTGTATGGTTTAATTTATTAGTTTTTTATTTATTAGTTATTTATTAGTTTTATTTTGTACAATATGGTGATATAGCTAAACTGTATGTCTGACTATAGAGCTAGACAATAACTAGTGTATCTCTTGTGTGCTTTTCATATGATCATTTATGGTTTAGCCACTTAAATTTACATTTATATTTATGACATTTGGCTGACCTCATCCAGGGCATCACTGTAAAGTCTATGTTTATTATTTATCTGTTTTGTTTGGTTGTTTGTTTTGTTTTTGCGTGTTTGTGTGATAAACTGTACTCATAGTTGTGTAGTGGGCAGTGTTAAGCCTGCCCTTGCAGGGCAGTAGTGGCAATTGTAGAGCTGTATGTTTATGATTCTGAATGGCATTTACCCCTTTATGGTTTATGGTTTGTTAACTCTTGCGTTTTTAGTAGTATCACATTTGTGATCGCTCAGGAAATTGGTAGGACTTTATCAATGGCCGATGCATCTGCAGACATACTATTTTTGAGAAATGCAAAAACTAGAAATTCTTTGATATGTAAATGATTAATGCTAAGAATAACCCTGGTGGTTTTTTGATAAACTTGTGTATAGATGTGGTTTACTTGATAGTAAATGGCCTTTTCTACATTTTTCCATTTCCTTAAACATCCTTCTAATAATTTAACATTGCTGTGACTATGGAAAATAAATGACAGTCATTTATAATATTACAATACTATACTACTTCAATATTAATATTTATTTTTTTACTAGGAAAAAAACATGGAAACGTGTGTGTGTGTGTGTGTGTGTGTGTGTGAGTGTGTGTTTGTGTGTGTGTGTGTGTGTGTGTGCGTGTCTGCGTGTCTGCGTGTCTGCGTGTCTGCGTGTCTGTGTTTGTGTTCATTACCACAGATTGGTTGAATGCAATAGTTGAATTCTGTTGAATTCAACTCAGACCAAAATGTTTGTGTATAGCACTGTTTACCACTGATGTCACAGAGCAGCTTTACAGAAATCAAAAAATAAAAATGTGAACAACACATGAACAAAGGAAAAAGACACAACGCCCCTAATCAGACTTTTCCAATTAGTGTCAGATGGAAATAATGGTGAAAACAGCAACGTAAACAAATAATCTGGACTTTTCTGGAATTTCTCCATCAACAAGTGAGAAACAATATAAAAGTACACGCTATATTGATATTGCAGGTGATAATTGCAAATGGATTGATCCAATCCACTTGTCACTACATAGCTTTAACATTTGTTTAATGTTAATGTAGTAGTTACTGAATAATGCACTGGAGGTGCTGCATGACAAGTCTTGATGTTAACAACCGAATAATAAGCCACATTACAATGTTTTATAATTGTACTGTTAAAAACGGGTTACTGAAAAGCAGATGTGCACGATTATGTGTTGTTTTTTTTATTCGTTAACACATACACACACTCAGTCACACACACTTCCGTCCCTCAGTTGACTGTTTTAACTTCCTCTTCTCCTCTGCGGTTGGAAACTTCAGTTTTGACATGTTTGCAAAGAGTGACCAGACCATCTAGTTGGTCTTCTCCAACTACCCTCTTAGCACACTCTCTCTTTTAGTCATAGTGAGTTGTGGCTCATGTTTGAATGATGGTGTCTGCTAAATGGCATACATGTAAATGGCATTTATGGCATTTAAATGGCCTCGACCTGCTTATGAGTCTGTTTAAGATAAGATAATCCATTATTTGTCACGCAGTGAGGAAATTCACATTATTATAGTTGCAATGGAATAGCAAGTGTCTCAGTACAAGAAAATGGGTAATAGATAAATATCTATACAGTGCAGTCTATACAATATACAATATAACACTGAAAATAATAAATGTCACACTGAAGAACATTATTTAGAGATTGTCTAATTATTTATAGGAAAAAATATTGCACTTTGTTGTTATGTTATATTAATCTCATTCATCTCCAGGCTCTTCAGCCACATACATAAACCACAGTGTTTGTGGGAGTGTTAATGTGATCCATGTGAGTGTGTGTTTGTCCAGCGAGTCATCAGTGAATGAGCACAGTATTATGAGACTGCAGATTAGTTTGCATTGACCTGAGTGCTTCTCTAATTCAGCACCACGTCATTCTGCTCATTGCCTTTGTTCATGAACACGTATGCAGGCCATCCATTTGAAAAACACTAGTGTTGTTTAACTCCTGCAAATGTACACTGATAGGTTTGTGCATCCATGGACAACGGAGAGTTAAAAAGGCATCTAAAATGAATAAATTCATTTTTACCTCCTTCCAGCTGAACAGTATTGTGTTGCACATCGAATTTTGCATATTGTGAACTTGCTGCTTTACACTGGTGTGCATATATAGTAATCCAACTAAATCATGGAAATATTGTTCAAAACTCATGTTTTCTGCTGTCATTTATGTTCATTATATTAAGTGACATTAGATTATATTGCATTGTGAAATTTTAAGCTTTTTTGTTTAAATGTTGAAACTGTCTGTTTATAAATTTATTTAAAATCAGAATTAAATATTCTATTAATTTGAAATACTGGATTTCAGATTTTCATGAGCTAAAAGATCAAGAAGTCTTATGTCACTGTATCTGTAATTAATATAATATAAATGACAGTTCATATTTTTGAATGAAATTATGACACACAAATGAAGTTTAACACAATTTTATCATTTTGGAAATATAATACAATATGTACATATTATGCATTAGTATATATTATTATCTCTGCATCTATGTTATCTTTATTTAATTTTTATATTACTTTTTTGCTCCTTATGTTACATTTTAAACATTCTAAACATATTATTTTATCCTATTGTTTCATGTGACAAGTAATCAACGCATATCACTGCTGGTTGCACTGTGTATGACTCTGCATGTGACAAATTAACTTAAAACCAGCAACACTTGATGATTGAAGAATCACATACTTCATTCCTACCCAGGGTATTTTAGCTCATAAGACATTATCAGGGTTGAAGGGAATAGTGATTAGTACAGGATGTTTATTTTTAAAGCAGACAATTAAATAGTTGTAACTTGGCTTTTAAAAATATTAAAAAATAAGAAAATCAAAGTCAGCCATGTTGTTTAAAATAATATAAACTCTGCATCCATCCCTTCTTTGTCTAAATTTCTCAGTTAGAAAATCCCAATCATTTCCTTCTTCTTGTTGATTTTAGTCCTTTCTACAGTTTCCACACCTCGGTGGACACTAAAGTTGCACCAGATCAATTTTTCAACTTATCAACTTCTACAGACAACACGTCTGCAGTTTTACTGCACTATTACTGTTTATGTGGTAAATTTAACATATTGGAGAAATAAATATGAAAATAATGTATAAAATGCGGTGTGTGTGGTTGTTGTACTATTTTTCCCCTACACTTCCCACATATTTTGACCTACAGATGTCTTTTGTAGAGCATTACACTTAAAATCTGTCATTTGAACAGGAGAACCCACATATTTTTCATTTTTGTTAATACTGTATGTCTGACGTTTTAAATCTGACAGATTTTCACTTTATATATCAGCAAATATAAGCAAAAGGGTGCAAGAAATGTGCAAAGTAGTTTTGCATAATGTATAATAAATAATTACCATTAATTGGGAATGGCCAATGAAATTAAACACATTAGTTGTGTCAAACATAGTAAATAAATAGTAAATAGTAAAAATCTTTTATTATAATCATCTCTCCTCTACCTCTGCTGATGATCTCATCTGCTCTTTACTAATTCATAAATGATCTGAATGCAGTGCTTTGATTGAGTGATTTGGAAAATCTCTGTTTGTTTTAATATTATTTGTGAAAATACACTGAACAGTGTTAATGCAAATAAGGCAAGTTATCATTGCTAGCAGGCTGAAAGTGGCAGCACACCCAAAATCAACAAATTTAATTGTGTCTCTTTAACACACATACTTTTAGATGAAAATTAGAAGCTTAGAAACTAATCTGTATGCAGTTAATTCAAAAAGTTTCTATTTGGAACCATGAGTGTTTTTTCTATGTCATTTCTCAAAGATGATTGTAGCACATTTATTTTTAAGCAGGTGGATAGGGACAGTTTTTGTGTTATTTAGGACATTATATCAATATCTCATGGTGATGACTATATGAAAATTTACTGTAAAAGCATTGCATGTAGGGTGTTAATATATTGCCACTGTCCCACTCCTGTATATCTAAATTGGAGATCATTGACAAGGGGAGGAAAAAAACATTCAATATACAAAAAATACTAAGAATTTTAATACAAAAATGTTGAGCATTTTCATTGGTGCATTCTTCATGAAATGTTACCTCAATGTAAATAACAGGTAATTTCATATTGTGGTAAACAGGCAAAAGTACCATAAATGGATGTACAAAGTTTCGTGTCACAGTAACAAAATACTTTAAAGTTACAGAACTGTCTAGTTTTCATCATTTGAGAGGTTTGTGTAAAGTGGCTATTTAGCAAGAGTTTTTCTTTTTCTTTTTCTTTTTCTTTTTGTTTTGTTGTTTTTTTTTTTTGAGCTGTAGCATTTCTTAAAGGGGAAGGGAAGGAGGAAGGGCATGCTAAAAATACTCTGCTGTCTCGAGTTGAGAAATCTTGTCATCAGAAAATTTTCCAACCGCAATACAGGAAGCCAAGATGTAGAAACTGAGAACTGAGCCTAAATTTAAGCAGTACCCAGCATACACACACACACACACACACACACACACACAGAAGGTTGCCATTGTACACACTGTACACTTTACATATTCAACACTATCTCTGAATATATCTGAATAATCAAGCAGCAGATCATTAATATCAGATTGTTGTCTAAAATGGTGTTTAATATAGGGTGTACAACAGTTAGGGGACAGTTACATTTTACAAAATTACCCATCTAATGTTAAAATGTCTTGACTTTTTAATCTTTAAAATGTAGATGTTATTATTTTATGTAGTTGTTTACTAGTAGTAGTAGAAATAATAATAATAATAATAATAATAATAATAATAATAATAATAATAATAATAATAATAATAATAATAATAACTGTCATCGCAAGGTGCTACATAGTAATAAGCAAGTAATAATAAATACAAAATGGAATAACAGTAATGTAAAAAAAAAAATACTTCTGTGTCTTTATAGGTGGTATCATGGTCATCTGTCTGGTCCCAATGCTGAGAAGCTTTTACGTGAGCGTGATGAGCCAGGAACGTTCCTTGTGCGGGAGTCTCTCTCCAACCCTGGAGATTTTGTCCTCTCTGCTCTAACAGATGAGATGTGCAACTCCGGCAAAAGAGTCTCACACATCAAGATCATGTATAGTGTAAGTGTGTGTTTGTTTATTATAGCATCTTCAAAGCTCCCCTCAAAGGGATCTATTGTCATTTGTTTAAAAGCTTGGTAAATCTGTTTAATGATGTTAAATCAGGGACGAATCAGGTCAATAACTGGGGCGTCCAAGAGAAATCTGGAATCAGGATTTGTTCTTTAATGTAGCTCACAAAATTTCAACTGTCTTCAGAATGAAAAAAATCATTAAATCAATCAATTACCTTATTATGTTTATATACATTTGTTCTAATGTAATGTGTAGATTTTACAAGGACAATTTCATATTGTTCAGTTAAATCATGTGCTTAGAATTGTATGTTTGAAAGATATTTTGATTTTTGATTAAAAAATATGCAATAATGTAAAAAGCGAACTGAAACTAAATGTTGGGGTTGTGGAGGTGAACTCTGACATTTTTATTCAATGCCTTTTCACTTTATTCCCTATAGGGGGTGCACTTTTCTGGCTTTAGTGATTCACTGGTCAAAAACATGCAAGTTCAATAGAGTGCTTTCCTCAGCCAGTCATTGGTGCTTTCTTCATGAAATTTTACTTCAGTGTAACTAACAGCTAATTTCTTATTGTGGTAAACTGTCACACAGGTAAATGTGTGACAGTAAGTTGTTTGTTACAAGAACATGATGGAGTTGTGCATGCAAATAATTATGATTAGTTTTATATTTGAAAAGCTTGAAAGAGGTCATTTACAGACAATAGAGTCACAGAACTGTCTAGTTTGTGTAAAGTGGCTATTTAGCAAGTTTTTCTTTTTCTTTTTCTTTTGTTGTTTTTTTTTTACCTGTAGCATTTCTTAAAGGGGACGGGAAGGAGGAAGGGTATGCTAAAACACATGCAAGTGCTATAGAGTGCTTTCCTCAGCCAGTGGCCTGACCTCTATAGCAGAATATCTGACATGAGTGTTTGACATCTTCAACTAAAAAAGTGCTGTGATTTTTATAATGTACTTGTCAAAGGTTTTGGACACGTTTACTCATGAAGAGTTTTTCTTATAGTTGATGTTTTCCTTGTTTTAGAATAATAGTGAAGACATCAGAACTACAGCTAAGCAAGTCCAAACTCATTGTCTTCAAACAGTTTGCACTCTTGCACTCTTTGAGACCTTTTATCTGTTGACTTGTTTTAATGTAATGAGTCATTACTAACATTTTGATTCTTATTCAATGTTTATATATATATATATATATATATATATATATATATATATATATATATATATATAAAGTCTTTTTATATACACTTTGTGAAGCATGTCCAAATATTTGGCTGATGAGATAACTACATAAGTTTATTTCTGGACACTGTTTTTGATATAAATAGGTCTCCAGGAAATACACGACTTGAAAATACAAATTTGTGGTGAGCTCACTCCACTCTAATGCACAAATATATATGTGTGCATACTTTTCTGTTCTGCTTGTTATTTTTGGGTTAGATATGCTGTATTAGGTCTTAAATACACACCGCTTACATCATGTGTAAGCCTGTGAGTTTGAACCTGTGAACTCTGAATGGTAGCCATTGTGCAGCAGAGGAGATTTCAGATTTCAGGGATGATTACTATGACGTGGGGTAAAGACGAGATCGGCTTAATATGCTGCTCTGAAGCTGAATGTTTCTTTTGTGTGTGTATGTGTGTGTGTGTGTGTGTGTGTGTGTGTGTGTGTGTGTGTGTGTGTGTGTGTGTGTGTGTGTGTGTGTGTGGGTGTGTGTGTGTGTGCGTGCGTGCGTATTTTCAGCGCAAAATGGCTCTTTTAGAAAACCCAGAGAGGAAACAAAAGCTACATCTTTCACTTTTTAAGCAGAATCTTTTTTTTTCCTCTGAGGTTAAGACCAAGAGCAGGCAGAGCAAATATCTGAATACATCTATGCATTTTATATACAAAACTGTGCAGATGTTCCTAAAACCATAGACAATAAGTATTCACAGCCTTTGCCATGAAAAAGCTCAGAAGCTCAGATGCATTTTGTTTCCACTGATCATACTCAGTTGACTGGATTTGACATGATTTAGAGATCACTCCTCTTTATATAAGGTCCCATAGTAGACAGTGCATGTCTGAGCACAAACAAGGCCATGAAGTCAAAGGAATTGTCTGCAGACCTCAGAGACAAGATTGCACTGAGACACAGATCTGGGGAAGGGTATAGAAATAAATTCTACAACAAGCATATTGGCCTCCATCCTCTGTAAATGGAAGAAGTTTGGAACCACAAGGACTCTTCCAAGAGCTGAACACTCGGCCAAGCTGAGTGATTGTGGTAGAAGTGCCTTAGTCATTGAGGTGACCAAGAACCCAATGGTCACTCTGACAGAGCTACAACATTGGTCTGTGGAGAGAGCAGAACCTTCCAGAAGGACAACCATTTCTGCAGTACTTCACTAAACATGCATGTATGCTAAAGTGGCCACTCCTCAGTAAAAGGCACATGACAGTCTATCTGGAGTTTGCCAAAAAGCACCTAAAGGACTCTCAGACCATGAGAAACAAAATTATCTGGTCTGATGAAACAAAGATTGAACTTTTTGGACTGAATGCTAAGCATAATGTCTGGAGGAAACCAGGCACTGCTCATCACCTAGCCAATAACATTCCTACAGTGAAGCATGGTGGTGGCAGCATCATGCTGTGGAGATGTTTTTTGCAGCAGGAACTGGGAGACTAGTCAGGGTCCAGGGAAAGATGACCGCAGCGATGTACAGAGACATCCTTAATGATAACCTGTGCTAGAGTGCTCTGTAACTGGCTGTAATACTTAGCAAAGTTACTTCAACAAAGTATTGAGCAAAGGCTGCAAGTACTTATATATGTTATATTTTTGTGTTTTATTTTTCATGCATTTCCAAAGATTTCAAACAAACCTTTCTCATTTTTTTCATCATGGGTTATTGTGTGTAGAATTTTGAGGGGATATTTGTTGAATACATTTTGAAAAAAGGCTGCAACATAAAATGTGAAACCCATCTATATAAAATATAAAAATAGACAGATAAAAATAATAATAAAAATAACAAAGTAAAAAATAAAGCAATAAAAACAAATAAATAATAAATATATACATGTTAAAATACTGATGAAAAAGCTTATGTTTATGATAATTATAATAAATATGAACATCCAGATTTTTTGCACTCTGTAGTGCATTTTTCTGCATTAGTCTTGAGCTGAAAGTGCTCCTGTGTCTCATCCCTTTTTGATAGAGTCATTGTTCATAATGACATGCACTTTAGACAGCATCCTCCTCCCTGACACTGCCATCAGAGAGTCCAGCTCATCTCCCACCACATCACCAGCTTTACAGATCAGTTTGATGAGTCTGTTGGTGTCTGCCACTTTCAGCCTGCTGCCCTAGCATGCGACAGCATAGAGGATAGTGCTCGTAACAACAGACTCATAGAATATCCTGAGCATCATCTGGCAGATAATGAAGGACCTCAGGTTCCTCAGACATTGGTCCTTCCTGTAAATGGCATCAGTATTCTTATCCCAGCCCATTTTATTGTCAATATTTATTCCCAGATACTTGTAGTCCTCCACAGTGTCCACTCTGTCCCCTCGATGGTCACAGGGGTCACCAGTGTTTTGTTCCTCCTCAGATCAACCACTAGTTCTTTCCTCTTTGTAACGTTTAGTTCCAGATGGTTCAGATCACACCATGTCACACCATTTCCCTATACTCGTCCTCATCACCCTTCTGATGCATCCTATTGCAGAGTCATCAGAAAACTTCTGCAGATGCTGAGTGTCTGTGCAGTAGCTGAAATCTGTGGTGTAGATGGTGAAGTGGAAGGAAGAGAGGACAGTTCCAGTTCCTACAGCTCCAGTGCTGGGAACTACTCTGTCTCACACACAGTGCTGTAGGCAAACATACTGTGGTCTGCCAGTCAGGTAGTCAACAATCCTGGACACAAGGGGAGCATCTACTTGCATTTCTGTTGACTTGTCACACAGGAGGGCTGCATGCACTGGTATAAATCAAAAAACATGACCCTCACACTGCTGGTGGGCTTGTCCAGTTGAGTGTAGACTCGGTTGAGCAGGTAGATGATGGTGTCCTCTACTCCCAGGCGGGGCTGATAGGTGAACTGGAGAAGGTCCAGAGATGGCTTGACTATGGGTCGGAGTTGGTCCAGGATGAGCCTCTCCATGATCTTCATTAAATAGAATGTCAGTGCCACTGGCCTGTAGTCCTTGATGTCACTGGGTCATGGCATCTTTGGCATAGGAACAATGCAGGACGTCTTCCATATCACAGGTACCCTCTGGAGACTCAGGCTCATGCTGAAGATGTGGTGAAGTACTCCACAGAGCTGGGTGGCGTGGGCTTTAAGCACCCTGGCGGAGACTCTGTCAGGGCCTACAGACTTGATTATGTGGAGTTTCTTCAGTTGCCTTCACATCTGGTCAACAGTGATATTAACTGTAGGGGTGACAGGTGGAAGAGGGGTGGAGGTGGGCTGTCGCAGGAACGGGGCAGTGTATTTGGAGGGGGAGGGAGGGTGAGTGGAGTGGACTGCTGAGGGCCTGCAGCAGAGGAGTCAGGACAGGGGAGGACAGAGTCTGCAGTGTCAAATCTGTTAAAGAACAGATAAAGTTTGTTGGTCCTGTCCATGCTGCCCTTAAATTCTTTGCTGTTGCTGGACCTGAAGCTGGTGATGGTCCTCATTCCACTCTAAACGTCTCTCCTGCTGTTTTGCTGGAATTCCCACTCCACGTTCTTCCTATATTTGTCCTTAGCCTCCCTGATAGATGTCTTTAGCTCCCTATGGATTGCTCTCAGCTCCTCCTTGTCTCCAGCTCTGAAAGCCCTCTTTGTGTCCTTTGTTACTCACAGCTTGTTATTTGGGGAGCATTTGACAGTCTTGGTTGGGATAGTGGAGTCCACACAAAAATGAATGTAGTAACTTACCCAGTATACTGTCACACAGAAAACCTCTCCAGTTTTGTTTTGTTTTTCATTACCAAAGGGATGTTTGTTCTTCCTTATTCTTGAGGAGTGGTTGGTCAAGCTAATCTGTACATTGCTGAACTGTCCATTTTTGGTTTTGTAGGCCAACAGCAGGCAGATAAATCTAAGACTGATTGATTTCATTGGTTAAAACCTGCCACAACATGGTGACATCAGTTTAGAGCAAATGAAATTCTGACATCACTGCTGATCAGACTGAATTTGTTTGGGAAATGATCCTGTGTGATATTTGTTCTGGGACGTTTATTGCTGTGTTATCATATCTTTTATATCTCCATGTGTTTCAGGCTAACGGCTACACAGTAGGTGGAAAAGATGCCTTTGGCTCTCTGGCGGACCTGGTGGAACATTTTAAACGCAAAGGTATAGAGGAGGTCTCAGGCACTAAGGTCTATCTCAAACAGGTGAGACAGGTGTTCACTCATGATGGGCATAGAATTCTGCCTCACTTCCTGTCTTTGCTTACTGCCCGCAAATCTGCCTTATTCAGTTTTTAATTCCCTATTTTATGCAACCGGCCATCAAATGCACAGTAGCTTTTCAGACAGCTGATAATATGTTTAAGTATTTTTCATAAAACCTAAAAATAAGCTAAAAATATAACACTGATGAAATGCCTCACATAATTTCACCTGGTTCTTCAATGGTTAGGACCCACAGGGCAAGTATTATTTGGGTGGTGGGTCATTCTCAGCACTGTAGTGACACTAACGTGGTAGTGGTGTGTTTGCGCTAGCATGCGTGGGTCAGACACTGCAGTGTTGCTGGAGTGTTTAAACACTGTGTCCACCCACTGTAGACACTGTACCTTGTAGATGTAATAGAAATCAGAAATAGGTCATATGTATATGTATGTATATTTAACTAGCAATTATTGAATGCAGATATATTGTTGTTAGAATTCATTATAATTGTATTATTATAAGTAGTAATTGTAGTGCTACTGTTTATTTTTGTGATATGTAATTTAAAATCATTTGAAAAAAGAAGTGATAGGTACTACTAGGCTTTTAGATGTTGAATAAATGAATAAACGAGTTATTCATTAATTTGTGAGTGAGATCATACAGAAGACTTTAAACATTCTTAAGTGCCAGTTAACAAAGTTCTAAACATTAAGAATCATTTGTGGAACTCACCCCATTTAATTATCCAGTGTATTAAAATTCTTGTTAAATATACTGAAATTAATATTTGAAAATTTTAATATTTATTTGTTTCTTGGAAAAAACATGAAGTCTTGTACACATTTGTGTTGCCCTGATAATGCTGTTTTGTGTTCTTTATTTTGTTCTTTCTCCACTATCTGTGTTCTTACGTAGTTTATTTAATTTTAACATATTTTTTATTTGGTATATCTTACCTGCTTATTATAAGTGTTTCTTCTCTTTGTCCTGACTCTTCCTATTGATAATGATTTCAGTGTGTGTTTGTATCAGTAAAAACACATAACGTAAGTTCCAATAAGGCTACCACAACTTACCACTTCCTGTGGCTTATATTGGCCAAGGTGCAATCCACACTGAGGTATGATGGGGCTAGAGAAAGTTTGAGTGTATTACATTCACCATTTTGTGTGTAGTCTAATTACATGACTAATACCTTTGGTGCAGAAGTATAAACCATGTCTTATAAACCACTTTAAAAACATTCCTTAAATAAGAGCAAAAAGTATTTGAAATAAAAGTAGGTATTTAGTTAAAAATGAAAGCCAGAAAAGATTTGCTCACAGAAAGAAGAGCACAAGTCTGGTTGCCAATTCATATTAGTGTGTCATAGAGTGTGTTATGATTTGGACATGCAGTGTGAGCTAAATACCTGTAAGGTTTTGGTACTTTTTATAAGACTGCTGTTGCTGACTCGATACAACATTAAATTAATTCCCAACTGTACTGTTATTTACATTCTAATTACACATACATACACTATGTAATATTATGTGTACATTATTACATTGACTTTCCCTCTGCCTTATCTCCCTTTCGTAGCCCTATTTCTCTACCAGGGTGAATGCAGCTAACATTGAGTGCAGGGTGAAACTGCTGGACCAGACAGCAGAGCATCAGAATGAGGAAGGAGGAGACAAGAAGAAAGCTGGTTTCTGGGAGGAGTTTGATGTGAGTGTTGTCCTTTAAAGGCAGTGCCGATTCTATACTTCCTGTGGCCCTAGGCAAATCTGACTTGGGGGGGCTCGCTTTGCCTAAAACACACACACTTCCTGTAGTATACTCACACTCAGCTTTTTTGTCAATCTCACCATGTGACATGATAGAACGAAATACAGTAATTCAGACTCAGTGCACAGCTTTACTACATTATTCAGATAAATAAAAAAAATACAGAATAGACTAGAAAAACAAACTACATTTAATAAGTATGTAAATAAGAAAATGTATTGAACAATATGCTGCAGCAGCAACAGCTCAAGTTGTAAGATGAGTTGTTAGCTTAATTATTTCGTCTTTACTCTGTACACTCACAAGTTTAGCTTGTAAACATTTGATTTCTACACATTTCTACACCAACAGGGCTGCACGACTTGTTACAGCAGAAAATATTTATGTTTCAACTAAATGGAGAAAGACTGTTTTTGATAACTCTGACCACCTCTGAATGTGGTTTGATTGATAGGATTGCAATGCATTTTCCCATTCACACCTGTACATTGTGCTGGCCACTTGTGATCAGATCACCCTGAAGGTTAATGCCATGTGAACAAGACCCTTTTCCAGCCCCTGAGTGGAAACTGTTTTCCTGAGATGTCCTGTGATGTCTGCTGCTATTACGTTCATATAGATGCATTAGCGACTAATGCACTTTGATTTGAGTATCTCACACTATGCTCTTAAATTCTCTGCTGTCTTTAAAAATATTACATAAATACATAATATACTCTTTATTGCCAAATATTTGTGTATACCCTTTCAATTTGTCTAGACCCTGTAGAAAGTTCAGCCAATAGAGTAGGCCTAGAGGGATTTAAAGCCCCCCTGCACTGAACTGTGAAGCAGTGGAACTGTGTTCTCTGGAACGATGGTGCAGTATTTTGGGATGAGTTGTGGATGGTCAGGTGGTGATCATCCAGCATTGTGACCTTACTAACACTTTTGTCGATGAAGGCAGTCAGTATATAGAAATATATAGAATATATTTAAAAAAAAATGGAGGATTTCTGTTCCAATATGCTCATAATAACCATGAAATATATGACAAGACTTTAAAAAAAGCAATGGAATAAATTGTGGACTTTGACCTCTTTGCCTAATGTATACTCTTCATGAAAGTGCTGTAATGATATCTCCTCTTCTATACATGTTTTGCATTTTGATTGAATAAAGTTCTTTAAAAAAAAAAAAGGGGGGGGGGGGGGGCTGCCCCCATGCCAGATGAGGGCTCTGTATTCATCTTGCCTAATTTGCATTTAGGAAGAACCTGCATCATGTGAAGGTCTAAAGGCCACTTCCATGTCAGTACAGTACTCAGGATTACACATGCAAAATAAAACTTTGCATACTTCTGCAAAGTGTCTGTTTCATTCTGTATATGGAAGATTGTTGCATAGCAGGCTACACTACACTATCTGCAGTTTGGATTTATCACTTATTTTGCAACACTTAATTTTCTGTCATTGTTTAATTGTGAAATTGATAGTCGTTTACCCCATATACAGTTTCAACCACTATAAGACTTGGGTGCTGATGAGGGCTAACATCACAGCATTAAAATATATTATCACTGTCTCTCAAAAATGTGTATTTCCTTTAAAGGACAACTGCTAGATTCACATTATGTCATTATGAAAAAACATTGTGTCACAAGCTCATGATGAATCAATAGAAATATCCTGGAATACAAGCTTTTATATTTGTTTAAAAGTGAAGGTTTTCCTTCTTCTGTAAAATTGGCATTTTGGAGACATGATGTTTTGGAAATGCAATATATAAAAAATATTAAATGGTGGTTCAGTTGTTGGTTGATACAAAGATACTTGTTTCTGTTTAAAGCATTTTAAAAGGCTTGGTGACCCTAAGCTTGTGTTGGGCACTGTACAAGAATAAAAACTTACAAGATACCACAAATCTTATATTTGAAAGATTCAGAAATATATTTATAACAATATTGGGATATAAGCAGAGCACAATATGGGCTGAGCTGATGTTGTTTACATCGCGTTTTAAAGTTTTTAAATAATGTTCTGTTTCAGTTTTACTGAAAACTTCTTTCAGCTCCTTCCCTCTGATCTGGACCCTGCTGTCAGCTCCTTCTGTATTATGCTCTCCCCCACCCCCACCAGTGTTCTCACACACACACCATGGAGGGGGCATACAATTGAGGTTTTGCATGAATATGACTTAGTGGTTTTATTAATTATTAATTGCCCTCAAGTCGATTTCGACTCCTAGCGACCATATGGATGGTGTTCCTTCAGAATGTCTTCTGTTTGGGTCTTCAGGCATCTGAATGGTTGGTTCATTATTCTTTGAATTGTATCCATCCATCTTGTAGCTTGTCATCCTCTTCCTCATCTTTTAGCTTCAACTCTTCCAAGCATGATGACCTTCCCAGTGACTCAGTTCTTCTCATAATGTGTCCAAAGTAAGAGAGCTTCAGCCTGACCATCTGGGCTTCCAGCGAGGGGTTAGGCTTGATTTGGTCCAGGATTTGTTTTCTTTGCTGTTCAGGAAGCTCTCAGAAGTCTTCACCAACACCAAAGTTCAAAGTTCTATATTTCTCCTGTTTTGTTTGTTTATTGTCCAGCTTTCGCAAAACCACACAGAACCACAGAGAAAACCATGACTATAAAGAAGAAATTGTCTAATTTTATGTGCTATATGTAAAAAAAAGACAGGATTGCATGGAGTGTCCTAATTTTTTCACACTACTTACATATATCGTATAAAGCCATTTAGCTAAAATGTATCAGGATATGATTTTTTGTCCATATGGCCCAGTCTTAAAAGATTCTGAATATGTTAGACCATATAATCTGAATGTAGGGTAGATCCTCCAGGATCTGGTGATTTCACTGTGTGTCTGTGCTAGTTGATCGTTTTACACATCTGTCCCTCTCTGTTCTCCTGTGCAGGCACTGCAGAAGTCAGAGACCAAAGTGAAGAAGAGCAGAGATGAAGGCATGCGACCCGAGAACAAAAGCAAAAATAGATACAAGAACATCCTTCCCTGTGAGACTAACACTGTGTTAATTTCATTGTTAATTTCTTTACACGTGTCACATATTACAAAATTAATATATGCTCATCAGTATCCTCTCTTCTCTAATAATTCAGTTGATGACACCAGAGTAGTTCTTGAAAATGGAGACCCCAACATAGTTGGGTCCAATTACATCAATGCCAACTATGTGAAGGTAAGTCATTAAATTACCTCAGTAATCATGACCATTTGATGATTCCAGTGGAAAGAATAAAGAAACACAGAAGAAACAAACAGAAATAAATGAAATAAACAAAAGAAATAAACACAGGCCCGGCAAGGACATGTTAACTGGGTTGTGTCAAAATTTCATGAGAAGTGGACCAATAGACCAAGGCTCCAAATGATTTGGAATATTTTTTATATTGACTTCTGCTGAATATTACATTTTTTCCCTTCTCCTGTAAAGTTGCCGTGTTGGAGATATGAGGTTTTTGTGTCCCAGCAATCATACATAAAAAAACATTATGAATAAAGGGATTCATCAGGCTGTTTTGCATACTGTGATTGAGAGCTTTATAATTTATCTTTATAATCATTCAAATTGCCCAGTAACCAGTCTCCATTCAATGAGAAGGGAACTGTAATTGATGGCCTTTTAAAATGTTTTAAAGTGTTTATTAACATTTAATATAAACATGATATTAAATATATTATGAACATAAAATGTTTATAAATGATATGAATAAATAAAAGACTAAAGGCGAAATCAAAAATAGAACAGAAAATGTCCATGCTCAGATACAGCAATATTCTTGTTTCATTGTAATTTCTCTCTGTAGAACAAAATGTGTGAGCTCGGTCCCCAGAAGGTCTACATTGCTTGTCAAGGATGTCTCGCAACAACAGTCAATGATTTCTGGCAAATGGTGTGGCAGGAGAGGTCACGCGTCATAGTTATGACCACAAGGGAGGTGGAGAAAGGACGGGTAAGTATAGTTCCTAATAGAGACTAAAGTAGTTGAGCTGTATTCATGTATATTTCATGTTTTTAATGTATTGTTTTCACATTCACGCATTTAATTTACAATATTAGTTATTTAAAGCATCCTCTGCAGATGTACAGTACCGGTCAAAAGTTTGGACACACATGACTGAATGTATTAAAAAGGACACAATGTTACTTCTTTGATATTGGCATTAAAATCTTGAGCGTCGGCTAATTTCAAAATATTCATTGTTTCCAAAATTAAGAGCAATGAACAAGACTTTCTTCTGTTTTTCTCTTGAACTGATGTGTGTGGCTGTGCATAGACCTTATTATGTATTAAAATATAATATATCAACCAAAATATTTTATTTATAGATAAATACTACTAGATGGATTTTGCCTATTGGCCAGGAGTTTTTTAATTTATACAATGCTGGTCAGGCACATTATTTGTAAGTTTTCTCTTTTAGGGTTGAAGAGTGTATGTGTGCCCAAAAGTTGACTGATAATGTATCCATGTTCAAATTACATTATTGTCAAAAAAATAAGATAGGAAATGAACACAAAGCTTCTGTATTTATTCAGAATTTAAGGTTTTGGTTTGGTTGAAAAATAACAAATTTATTTACCCCTAAAATGATTTTTTCAATCAAGTGCTTGATTGGCACTACAAAGGACTCATATTTCAGCATAATAGTGCTGAAATAGGGCTGTTGCCCTCTTGTGTCTCAGCACACTGAGTTGTTAGCAAGCTGGCTTTCTCAAGTCCTACTGGTCAATAAAAACAAAGCTTTGCCTTCTGACATGTGCCCCAGTTTGGTAGCCAGCTGACGTATTCCAGTTTGTTATGGAGGGAGTGACCATTATGAAGAGATTATAAAAACTACTGTTGGTTAGTATTACCTTTTAGCCTAATATGGATTCCAGTTCCCCCAGCTTATGTCAAACATGTAGGCTGAGCAGGGGTACCGAAACCTTTGCATACAACTGTAAATGTAGGTTCTTTATAGAAGCAAAAGTGGTTCTTCTACACACTGATGTTAAGGAATAGACTGAGAAGAAGAGTTGAGATATGTCAATGAGCTCTGTGATTTGTTTGCAATGCAGAATAAATGTGTGCCATACTGGCCGGACCCTGGAGCCTCCAAAGAATTTGGCAGATATGTGGTGATGTCACTGTCGGAACGAGATGCCACTGACTACAAGGTCAGAGTGATGGAGCTGGCATCTCGTGATCAGGTAGAAACACATCTCTGCTGTATGATATGTTTAGACAATTCACTCATTCTGTACTCCTAATACACTCAGGTGATGTTACACAGACATGATTATGCCTTTCAGTTGAATTCCTTTTGTTGATGTAATATTGTTGTATTAATATGGAAATCACATCCAGCACAGAGAATTTTAAAACCAACACAACCTTTTTCATTCTGTTCTTTTGGATCAAGTCTTTGTAACCATTCCTTTGCTAGACTGCTCTCTAATTTATGCTCACTCTGAGGTGTATATTATGAAGGCATTCTCCGTTAGGCATTTCTTATTGAAACAGTGAGCCTGTAAATCACCACTTGTCAACGCTAATGGAGAGAACTAATGGAAAACTGTAATAACCACCAAATGACCACTGTCATTACAGAGAAAAGATTCTCTCTCTCTCTCTCTCTCTCTCTCTCTCCCTCTCTCTCTCTCTCTCAGATTTCAAATGAGAATATGGTCAATCTTCTTCACCTAGGTGATGTTCACACAGTAAATAAAGTGGCCCAAATCAGATTTTGACAATTGTCTGAACCGTGCCTAAATTGACACCCATGTGCAGAAGGTCCACTCCCACTGGTTTAGTTTCATGCTCATCAGCATTGCAATAGCTATAACAGTTACACTGTCTGACAGCTTACTGCTGTTAATATGTTCAAGCTCACTGTAAAAAAAACTTTATTCAACCACAGCCATTTACTTTATTATGTTCTTGGCATCTTTAAACTTTTTTGGAGGCATTGCAGCCATGTCCTCCTGCAGCCATATTCAGCGATTTCAGAGGAACAGAGGCATCTCCAAATATTTTTTATAAGGCACTGAAAACCTCCCTCGCTGCTGTTGTCCATTTTCCTTTCTCCTCAATGTGCAATTATGAGGAATGTTGAGTTTGATTGAATTATGAGTCACATGACTGAAATGTCACATTGCCACAAATCAGATGTGTTTTCATTGTGTTTCATTGGTGGTGCTGTCAACAATAAGGTGTTAACACAAGCAATTAATCAGAAAGCATGAATGAATAAATGAACAAACTTTTGATTTATCATGATTAACCACAGAATATTGTTGTGATTAACATGATTAACACCACTAGTTTATTAACATTCACTATGTCAGACAAACACCTGTGTCCCAGAAAGATCAGATTTGGACCACCTTTACTTGCTGAATGAATATCGCCTTAGTTTTATACTAAGCACTTTTTCTGGAAGACTATACTAATACTGACCTCATTTTCAATTTGCCTTCAATTTCTTATGTCATGCATTCTGCAAAATATTGGAAACATCTCTTGTTCTTTTGCATCCCAAAAAGTGTTCTATTGGATTCAGATCATTAAGCTGGAAGTTCTATTGTATCATTAAGCTGGAAGTAGCCATTAGAAGATGTACAAATTGTGGCCATGAAGGGATGCACATGGGCAGTCACAATACTCAAATATGCCCCATGTATGCCCCATGGCCAAGGCATTATCAAACTTCCCTCAATATGTGGACTATCCCACCAGAGAGCAAACAACACTGGAACTGCTGTATGCCAATGTTAAGGAAGCATACAGCTGCTCACCCCTTCCTACTCTGACCAGGTCTGACCACAACATATGGAGCTGGCATACCTCAGGGTACTAGGACAAGACTTGTCCTAGTACCCTGCCCCCTCCTTCAACAGCCCACATCACACCTAAACCCCTCCCCCACCTGTCACCTCTACAGTGACTCTCACTGCTGAGCAGGCGACTGAAGAGACTCCACACAAACACGTCTGTTTATTATTTCATATAGATGGATGCAAAAACAAAGTATTTCTCATTCTGATTCTGACCCTAAGGTGGGACTTCAGGAGATACTTTGCATTCTGCTTACCAAAATTGTATCAAGTGGTGTCCGACTCCAAAAAAATCAAGCAACATGTAAAATCATTATTCATTATCTGAAACTGCTGACTCTGCATGATTTCATGCATTACACGGCTGCCACGTGATTGGCTGATTAGACAGTTGTATGAATAAAATATACAGGTGTTCCAGTTGAATTGCTTGGTTGGTGTAAAATGCAATCCTGATTGCTGTGCTATGATTTTTGCAGAGAGAGCCCCCACGAGAGATTTGGCACTATCAGTATCTGAGCTGGCCAGACCACGGTGTCCCACAAGAGCCAGGTGGTGTGCTGAGCTTCCTGACACAGGTCAACAACAAACAAATGGAGTTCTCTGAAGCAGGACCCATGATCATCCACTGCAGGTACAGACCCTCACTCCAGGATACCAAGGGGAAAACTCTTTATTAATTCAAAGGGCTGTCATATATATGAATTGATAATCATTAACCAGACAGCTTTGGGAAAGAAAACTACTGTATATATAAATCTATGAAAGCTTTAAAAGAGAATTGCTATGGTAACCAACAGAAGTGCTGCTGGAGCTTATAAACTACAAAAGTATTGAAACACCTATTCACTGTTTCTTAAAAAATCCAGGGTGTACAGCTGGAGTCTTTACTCTACATTGAGGGCTTTCTACTAGATGATGAGATTTTTTGATTTGATTGCATTCAGCAACAAGCATTAGTGAGGTCAGGATATCTCCGACTCCCCAACTCAGTCCTCAAAAGTCCTGGATGGAGAACTATGATTCCAAAGAACACACTTTCCTACATTTCAATGCTTTGGGGCTTTATTCCCCTCTAGCCCATGCTTGGCATCAAGTCCAGACCTATTCTATTGGCAATACTTCTCTACAGGGACTAAACAACCTGTGTGGGCATTTGAACATCTGTGTTAATAATGGGTGCAACTCAAAATAACTGAATGCATTCATTAGGAGGGCCGTCCACAAACATTTGTAACTAAAAGCATAAGAGCACTTTGACAGCTTCTATAAATGAATGTTTTTGAGAAGCATTTCTTTTAAACTGTTATTTTACATATTCCTGAAAGTGTCTTCTTCTTTGGAACAAAGAGCAAATTTTGTCTGAATGTTTTCTTTTCCAAACTGTTGTTGAAAGCATGGAAGAAAAAGAGAATGCATCAAGGCTTTGTGCATCAAGGCTTTTTCTTGGCCAGACATCTAACATCCAAGATCAAGGACACAAAAATCCTACTGTTTACCTTAAACTGAGGTTTACCTTAAGGCGTTTACCTTCATTTCAAATCCAAAACACCAAACTAGCTAAACAATGACTTACAGTGCCTCCAAGTAGTATTCAACCCCCTGCACATTTTGCAAATTTAACAAGTTGCAAATAAGTTAGAGCCTTCAAACTTTGAACAAGAGCAGAATTTATTAACAGATGCCTAAATATTACAAACTAAAAATATAAGTTGCTCAGTTAAATTATGATACATTTTAAACATAAATATTTGGGTCAATTATTATTCAACCCCTAGGTTTAATATTTTGTGGAAAAACCCTTGTTTGCAATTACAGCTATTAATCGTTTTTTTTATAAGATCTGATCAGGCCAGCACAACACAGCACAGAGTAATCTTGGCCCACTCCTCCATGCAGATCTTCTTCAAGTTGTCTTGGTTCATTGGGTGTCTCATGTGGACTTTAATCTTGAGCTCTTTCCACAAGTTTTCAATTGGGTTAAGGTCAGGAGACTGACTAGGCCACTGCAACACCTTCATCTTTTCCCTCTTGAACCAGGCTGCAGGATCTCTTGCAGAACAGCCCAGAATCTCCACTGAGCTGTTTCACTGTGATACCATGATACAGTGAAAGAAAGTGCATATTTAATATCTGGCAACCCTCTAATTTATTAATACTTTATTACACATTTGTAAAATATAAGTGTCTCCAACTATTTAAACAATAATAAATATTTGTTTAAATATTATGTTAAATATTATTATTAATAATATTAAATATTAATAATAATAAATATTTGTTTAAATCAGGAAATATAGGTAAGGATCTGAGTGTCTTTAACAAGTAGCAAATTGTGATACTAGACAACTGAGTAAGTGTATTTCTAAAACATCAGGCAGATTTTGTGAGGTGTTCCCAGTATACAGTGGTCTGTACCTACCACCTTACAACGGGACTTAAAAGATCTACTGCTAATGTCATGGTGCCAGATACATAGAACAGCTTCAGAGGTCTTATGGAGTCCAGGCAGATGGTGTTATGGATGTTTGGTGTATGTTGTGCTGAAAAATGTAAATGACTGATTGAGGCCATACACAGCAGGCGAGTGGCTCCACCATATTCAGTAATAAAAATGTGACATTGTGATTGGCAGGGAAGTTAACAGCATGTAAATGCAGATGTTGCTGTTGAAACAGTTACAGTAATGGTAGCAGAATCAATAATAATGGAAAAATGTTTATCTTCAGTGCTGGCATTGGTCGAACGGGAACCATTGTGGTCATCGACATGCTAATAGAAACAATCGACGCCAAAGGTAGGCACCTTTCTGCCTTTCTCTCTTTTTTCTTTCAGTAACCATCATGCTGTACATGTCCTCTTTCTTGATGTGTTCTGTTGTCGCAAAAGTGCAAAAAACACACTGTGTTGCATTATTTCATATTTCAATCCTGATGAAATATTGTTGCACTGTATACTGTACCGTGTATACTGTGTACTGATTTCAGCCTTGCTGAAGAGATCACTGTCTATTGTGTGGCCTGGTAGGGTAACTGGATGCTGGCTCTTTCTAAAGAACACAAATATTCCATCTGCATGGTTTACAGACATCTTTAGAGGTTCACCTCCAGAGCTGTACCTTCAGGGCTTTTAGAGCCTGTAGTTTACCTTCATATCAGTTAACCTGTTTTTAGGAGTTAAATGTGTACACAATATGTAAAGCTTAAACTAGTTTCCCCTGACACTTGGGGACAAAGTATTGGGACACCTCATTCATTGTTTCTTCTAAACTAAACTGTATTAAAAGAGTTTATCCTGCTTTTGTTGGAGTCTCTAATGTCTAGGGAAAGCCTTTTACTAGATTTTGCTGTAAGAATTTCATCACATCTAGCTGTAAGAATGTTAGTGAGGTCAGGATATTGGATCACCTCCCGCCTCATCCCCAGCTCGTTCCAAAAGCCCTGGATGAAGTACTATAATTCCAGAGAACACAGTTCTATTGCTCAACAATTCAGTGCTGGGGGCTTTGTACCCCTCTAGCCCACTCCTGCCATTAGCCATGGTGCCAGTAAGTTCATTTTCATCTGCTCCAGAGAGTCCTGTTCTACTAGCAGTACTTCTCTACATGGACCTAGAAATGTGTGTGTATTTGCACATCTGTGTCAGCAGTAACTTAAGGGAGAAGAGTGAGTGAACATTACATTAAGCTAACCCTAAGCAAACATGACACGGAAATATGGTCAGTTGTGTTTGGGGAAATCTCAGCACTACGGTCATTTACCCCCAGCTGTGCACATCTACTCTCTCTAATAAATGAAGGTGCTACTATAGACACATGCTGATGGGTTGGTGGTTGTAAAACATCAGGAGTACCAGTTCAAAGCAGGTCATGCATTTAACCATGCAGTGCCCTTTGGACTCTACTTTACTGGAGAGCTGATTTCTGCTTCTACTTTCACTACATTCATTCATTTCTGTTCTCTTACTTCATGTAATTCTTAAATTAAATCAATAGTTTAGTGGTAATGCAACACATGCTCCCAAAGATTACCTTACTCTCCGGGTAAGTAGAATGCCCCTTCCCCTCTACGCCATCACTCAGTGTGTTGCTCTCTGTAGCTAATGTATCTGTCAAGTAATGTAACATAATTGCAAGTTAGCATTCTCTGGGGGTGCTCAGCTTTCCAGTGATGTGCATTACGATTCAAGGATTCAAGGAGACTTTGTCATTCACATCATATGTGGTACATGAGGTGGATCAAAAGGATTTACTTAAAATCCCATTTACACCTATAAATAAATGGTATATAAAGATATAAGAAAGGAAATACAGTAACAATAAATAATATAAATAAGGTGCAGTAAATAGTAGAGCTCTCCATCATCAAAACCACTATGAAACCACTTTATTGTATTAGTGGGGGCTTGAGGAAAATAAAAGGCTGTCTGTACAAAGACGGTGAAAGAATTCTGCATGGAGAAGTTGGAAAATCTTTCTTCCAGAGACTGGTAGACAGGTATAGGAAACATATCATTCACATTATTTCAGGCAGTAAAGGAAATACCAGTTAATAGGGCATATGGTGTCCTTAATTCTTCCCTTCAGAAAACAGCATTTTTATGAATTGCATTTTTCTAATTATTTCTAAAAGATAAAAGTACCACATACATTCAATAGACCCATACACTCATAACCTAACAAATACATTGAAATTAACTGAAACTAATGATATATACAATTAAAATAATAAAATTGTAAGGTTATGTACAATATAATAAAAGCTGTTGGTATTTTACAGGTGTGGAGTGTGATATTGACATCCAGAAGTGTATTCTGATGGTGCGTGAGCAGAGATCTGGCATGGTGCAGACAGAGGCACAGTACAGGTTTATTTACCTGGCTGTACAGCAGTACATCGAGTCTGAGAATTTCAAGCAAGCAGCCAGCAAGGTGAGAGAGAGTCAGAGGTAGAGGAATGGTGGACGAGAGGAAAAGATGACTGGATGAGGTGATAGAAATGACTGAGAGGTGAAAGGAGTGGTTTATTAGAGTAAATATACAGTATGTATATTTAAATATTTAAATTAAAGATTACTTTCATTTTTGGTTTTAAAGCTCTGCTTAGTGACTATACGTCAGATGAAGTGTAGATTCAGCATGGATTGATTTCTGCTTTTTGACAATTATTTTTTAATTAATGTTTTTTTGTGAAAGACTGAAAATAAAAAAGTCTGTCTGCTTTTCTCATCCCTGTTCGGTTTGTTTTTCAGGACACAGAAACGGAGTATGGAAATCTGTCCTTAAAGTCAAAACACCAGAAAGCAAGTCGCAAAGTCTCAAAGTGAGTGTGTCACAGATGCAGAAGTGTCTCAGCAGCACGCACACACACACACACACACACACACACACACACACACACATACATACACATGCTAATATCTCATTCTGGCAGTTAGCCTTTCAGTTCAGGGTTCAAAGTTCTCTCAGTCACATAGGTCTTTCCCTTGCTTACATAGGCAGTTACAGCTTGTATAACATTCTTGAGAGAGAGAGAGAGAGAGAGAGACAGAGAGAGAGAGAGAGAGAGAGAGAGAGAGAGAGAGAGAGAGAGAGAGGGGATTGAGTTGAGAACTCTGGCTCTGGTATTAAATTCTCCTCTAATTAGCCTGAGTCTTATTTATTGGCCAACTGGACCTTGGCCTCTCTCCCTCTTGCTTTTTCTCTCTCTCTCATTTTGATAAAAAGATGAAACCACAGACATGTAGTTATACAAAACACATTGTATGTTCTAATATACAATGTGTTACAGTTGTCATATGAAATACTTGCGATGCACGTCTGAAAGTATCCAGAGGCCAGATTAAACTAAGTTTCTTCTGAAATCATGAGCATTAATAGGGGGTTTGCCCCTGCCTCTGTTGCAGTAACAGCCTCCATTCTTCTAGGAAGGCTTTGCACTAGGTGTTGGAAGAGATTTGAGGCTTTGATTGCATTCATCCACAAGAACATTAGTGACAATACGTCATATTTTCACTGCCAATGAACTTTACCCTGCTCAGCATGTTGGTCTTAGACTGCTTGTTTTATGGAGTCATTTCCAAATTCTACTATCTTCTGCTAATTTTGGGGTTGCTTCTGTAGAGACTACATGGCTACAAGGTCTTACCTCATGTTACCTCAAACATGCAGTATTCAAACAGGTCCAAAGGTTCAGGTGTGTGTGAAGGTGAACAACACAATGCAAACATCCCTCTATGTACAGATTCAGCAGCAAAGTGGATGTCATCTCCAGCTCTGTTAAGAGCTGCTGCTATTCTCTCTCTCCTTCCTGGAACACGCTGTAAACAGTTTCAAGAGGACTGTTCCTCAAGAAGCATAAATACATTGACAAGCTGAACAATACACAGCCTGGCTCATGGCGTCATTCGCATTTGTCAGAAGGCTGTCTCCAGAAGGGTTAAAAACATTCTCATACTGTTCTATGGCTGGAGGTTTGCACTTTTGCCCAAGCATGCCCTATTAGAAAAAAATTACACTGTAGGTGTTCCTTTAGGATATTCTTTAGGGTCTTGAGCAGCTGTGCAATGTCTGACTGACCCACACGTGACCTTTATCCCTCAGAAAAGCTTTCCCTTCCTTAGGAAACACTGCCATAATTATCTGCACAAGCTGATTTACAGGCTCTGTATGAGCACGAATATGGGAGCATGCAGTTCTGAGTAGAATTCCAGTTCCCTGCAGAAATCAGCATTGGTGTCTTGAAGCTGGTGCAACATAACACAGCCTTCACCAGGTGTTTAATGCTAAATTATTATATTGAGATGTCCGAATGTTTATGGACACCCCTCCTAATGAATGAATTCCGCTACTTTAAGTTGCACCCATTGCTGACACAGACGTACAAATGCACACACCCAGCTTGTCTAGTCCCTGTAGCGAACTACTGTGAGTAGAGTAGGACTTTCTGGAGTGGATAAACGTGAACCTTACCTAATGCTAAGCATGGACTAGAGGGTTATAAAGCCCCCCCAGCACTAAGCTGCAGAGCAGTGGAGCTGTGC